>CAKNXH010057785.1:0-16559 GCA_932178445.1 Andricus quercusramuli
GGCGACTTCGTTCAGTCGTCTAAATTGAGAACGCAAAATTAAAAAATTTAGTAGTTTACCTTGCGGACCAGGTTAACGGAATAGTTCACCTGAAAATATTTGAAATCTTTAAAATCCTTGAACTCTGAAACCTTTGTGAAATTTTTATGAAATATTTATGAAAGCTTTCTCGAATCTTTATAAGTAAAATCTTTATTCGTTTGATATCACTGAAATCTCGGAAATCGTTTAAAATCTTCGAAATCTGGTATAGTGTACCCTTTTTTAAATATTTAGAATTCTTGTATTCTTTTAAAATCTTTATGAAATTTTTATGAAGTATTTTAAATAGTTATGAAACTTTGCTGAAATCTGTTGTATTCATTTGAAATCATAAAAATGTTTTCAAAGCGTGTTAAATCTTTTGAAATCGTAGAAATCTGGTTTACTATACTAATTTTAAATTCTTTATAACTTTTGAAATCTTTTGAGAGTTTAAACATTTTTCAAGGTTCAAGAAAAATTCAAGAAGAATTACAGGTTTTCAAGGTTTACCAAGTCGTTGGACACCCTGATGTTTATTCTACTGCACTTATTCACATGGTTCACCGGATCCGCTAGAGTTTCTACTTAAAATTAATATTTCATTTTCAATTCTAACAAAGTAAAGAAATGAGTCATTTTTAAATTTAAAACGACATACGAACAAAACTTGAGTCCTTAACTGATACGCTTAATCAGTCTTTTTTCTTTTTAAGGCTGATGGAACATATGACAAAAAACTGTCAAAATCGGTAGAATGAATGAGTATACTAAGAGTATAAATGTTTGGAAATAGTTCAGTTCTCGTTGGAAATGACACAGTTTTCTTGATCGTGAACGACCTATAAATGAAAACAATTATTCGATTTTATAAGACGTTACAATGCTGGATTAATAGTAAATCAATAGTTTAGATTATCAAAGGCCTCACAACCCCTATGGGATAAAATGTAGGGACCAAAGGGTACTTCTTGTCACGCTCAAAATGTAACAAATTCAGGATAAATTCATAAGACTTCAAAATAATTCAAGTTAAATTCCAAAGAATTCAAATGAATTAGAAACAATTTTAAAAATAAAAAAAATTCCATTCATTTAATTTACAGGAATTTAATGTAAACGAGAAGAATTTGATGAAATGCCTAGGAATTCAAGGTGGGTTCATATAAACTTTTAAAAACTAAAAGAAAAGCCATTGAATTAAGTACAATTGAGTAAATTTAGAATAATTCAAGTAAATTAAAAGAATGCAATGGAATATCTAAAAAAGAATTTAAGGAAAATTAATAAGAATTCTTGGTTAATTTCAAATCTCTTCAAATCCTTGAAAGCCTACTAGTTTTTAACCAAAAAAGTGACTAATGTCTGTAAAACAGTTCAAAACAATTTAAATGAATTGCAAAAATGTATTTATTGTAGTGCGATTTCAGTGAATTTAGAGTGATTTAACGGAAACGAGCAGAATTCTATAAATTCATAAAAAATCAAACTAAATAAAAAAAAACCATGAAGTGAATTATAAACAATTCAAAGATATGAAAAAATGCATTGAATTCAGTAAGTTTGAAATGAGGTTCGAAAAAATTTAAAAGAAATGAAAAAGAATTAAAATAATTTGATGAAATGCCTATATTGTGAGTTTTCAAAGATTCAAGATGAATTGAACCAAAAATTTTCAAACATCCATTACATTGAATAAAATTGAGTGAATTTAGAAGAATTGAAAAGCATTCCAAAGAATTCAGGATCAATTAGTAACAATTCAGAGCGAATCGGAAAAAAATATTTGAAAATCTTTTGAAATATTTGAAACCCTACGCTCCCTTACTTCTTGTAAATAAATACTTTGAAATTCATTACAATATTAAAATCTCTTAAAATCCCTTAAAATTATTAAAATAAAATACAAATGTAAAATATCCTGGAACATTTCAAATCCTTCAACATCCTATTAAAATAATAAAATCAATTAAAAATTTCTTCTGAAAAATTCATTGAATTAAGTAAGAGTGAGTAAATTGAGAAGAATTCAAGTGAATTAAAAACATTCTAAAGAATTTAAAAGAATTCAGGATAAATTAATGAGAATTCAGGGCGAATTCCACAAAATAATTTCAAATCTCTTCAAATCTTTAGAACACTACGAAATAACTCATTTTTCTTGAATAAATTCTTAAAAATCCACTGCAATGTTATTACATCCCGTGATATTATATGAAATCTGGTGATATTTCCTAAAATCCTGGAAAACAAATTTCTCGGAATCTAAACTTATTTGCAATATTGCAAAGAATTCAAGACAATTGAAAAAAATAGGTATAGACCTGACTTGAATAGTGATTAACCCACGAGTTAATTCATTGACAGAGAATAGACTAATGCGATCTTTTCATTTAAAAGTGACTAAAAAGTGATTTGTGAAGAAAGTGACTAGTAGTGACTTTGTGGCAGCCCTGATTGTTTTTATTTACAGTTACTTGTTACAGGAATTTCCTGATTTTTGCTATAATTTTCAAAATCCTCCTGGAAGCTTTCATCTTATTATAAATATTTTAAAACTTCCATTATGGGCTGCAAATAGGGCAACATAGTGACATATTCTGGCAAATAGGGTAATTTAGGGACCTCAACTGAATATAGGGTACAATGAGGGATATAAAAACAGGTCTGTGAGTCCTGCTATCAGAAATTACATTGTAATAAAAATGAACATACACACCTCTGGTTCAACATGAATTACCAGCGGATCAGCATTAACATATTCCTCGTGGCCATCTTTTCTCTGATCTTCTGCGTCACTTAACGTTTCCTCCTGGGACACGTTATCCGTTGTGTTGTTTGCTGGAAACAATGTTTCGAGTTCTTTTTGGTGATCTTTCAAAGAACCTGAAAAAAATGGTTCTAAATATTAACCAATTATTAACCAATATGTGTACATTGTACACATTGAAATATTTTATGACTAGTACACGTGAAACAATAAATAAGCCCTTACCCACTCTTTTCTTTTTCTGTGGTGCCCTTAAATCATCGCAGAACTTCCCAATATAAGTTGGAATGAACGTTTTATAGTGCTGCACGTTCACTATATTCATCGGTGGCTCTAGGAGCTTTGTTGCCCAATACTCAAAAGCACCTGCAATGTAAAATCATACGTTTTCTTAGCAAAGAAAAGTTCTCAATTTTTTAAAATTCAACTTTGAATTAAACAGCATGTTTATTCTTTGCAAATTTAAAGGGAGGATACGTACTTTGAATCGCTATCACTTTCGTTGGATCTAAGCGATCTCTACTTTCCTTTTTCGTCGCACGATTCGACGATTTTCCTGTTATTGAACTGGATAAAAGAATGGCTTCTCCAAAGACAGAACGGGCCGCATTTCGAGCGAAAAGGGACGGGACGTTCCCGGAATTTATCACCAGGCCATTCCATTTAACGGCATCGATCCACACATCGCCACCAAGATGGATCTGAAACATAAAGATATTTCAAATTTGTTTCAAATCCTGTTTATTGCTATAATATTAATGCAAAATTATTCAGTGGTTTGCAAATTTTATCTCCATTTGATAAATTGGAAATATTTATTATTCTGTTATTTAAAACAATTTCCTAATCTGAGATGAAAGGCTGTGAAAATTAAACTGTGCTCTACTGTAATCTTTTAAGATTGGATAACGACTTTGAGGTTAAAAGTGGGAGTTTAAAAGTAAATAATTTTAAATATTGTACAATGTAAGGTTAAAACGGTCCTCATAATTTTCAAAATGCAATGGATGAAAAATATTTCTTTCAACTTTTTGGTGGTTAAAATTGGAAAATCTTCCTATAAGACTACCAAAGACAGAATCGTTTCAATGGTAAGGGTAATTGTACAATTAAAGCACTAAAAACTAGCTGTGAATTCAATCTCGAGTGTTTCCACTTTGTTTGTATTTATAATTATATGGTGCTCATTTCACGAGCACTTTGCTTTCCGTTAGCAAATGTATTTGCTTCCTCATAGAGGAAGCATTAGTGATTTTTTTCAATAATAGACAAACCAAAGTCTTCATTTTGCTCAATTTAAAAATAGAAATTTACCAAAAATGAAAAATTACAAAATAATACAAAAAATGTTTTAAATACAAAGACAAATCAGACCAATCAAATCTTGCGTTCGAAATAATACTTTTTTGAGATGGAAAAGGGAAAGGAAAAGTTCTGTCGCACCCTATCCCTTTCCCAGCTTTATGATTTCTTCACAAAAACTTTGAATTATGTCGATGAAAAAAGTTTTTCTGCTTCAAACTGATGATTCAGATATTATAAATGAGCAGAACTTCCCTAATCTTCAATAAAGTGTATTATTATTATTATAGATCAATCGATTTGCCTCGAATCAAGAGAAAAAGTTTTACTATAAAGAACCGATTTTCAAAATATATAAATTACGATAACTTCCCTTCTCTTCAATAATAGTATATTGTGTCACGACGCAGCAAACCACGGCTTTGACGTCCGAGGCCGATGTTTGTACTGTAATCATCGGCTGAGGACGTCAAAGGTTTGCTGGGAGTGACACACGATATTTTATGCAAAATGGAATGGTTTTCGTATGTGAGTGTAGGGGACAATTACTAAGCTTCAAGTTTATCAAATACTTGAAGCTTACTAATTGTCATAACGATGGCCAAATAGGTCACGCTTTATTTGCATGGAGTAAACTATCTCCAGACCTAGGCTAATCGTTCCCACCCCCTCCATAGTGAAAGGGAGTGTGGGTAGTAAAGAAGAAGAAGAAAAGAATACTGCACAACAGTGCTGAGCTACAAACATCAGTGACATGTGCCGCGCATGCGTCACTTAAAAGAAAGAAGCGAGCATGGCAGCGAGGCAGTGAGTAAAGACCTTGAGGCCGTCAAAGTATGATTTTGCGGCCGGCAAAGTATACTTTTACGGCCGAGGCCGGTGAAAATCCCCTCTCCCATCCCTCTCCGACAAGAGAATACTTTGCTCCCTATAAACGCGTACGTAACGATACGAAAACCGTCCGGTTTTGCATAAAATGTATTAATATTATAGGTCAATCGTTTCGTCCCGAACCAAGGAATCTTTTATATTCTTGCATCAACTTTTAATTATGCGAATGAAAAAAGTTTTACTATGAAAAACCGATTTTTAAAATGTTATTGAGTGCTAGAAAAAAATGCAATTAATATTTTTATAAATCCTTCGATCAGTTTCAAGATATTAGTGAGGAAAATAAGCTCTCCAAATTTCATCAATTTATCTGCAACCGTTTTCTAGTTATCGTGTTCACAAAAAAGCGTGACATCCACACATCCGGACAATTGCTTAGAACATTATATCAGAAATTTTTAAATTAGGGAGGGTTTAATTAAGTGAATTTAAATATTTTGAAAAATGTTACCATTACAAAGCTTCCTCTATGAGGAAGCAGAAAGGAATAAAAAATTTATTTTTTTAACTTTGGACGATTTCAAATCTAGAAATCGAAATTTAACAAGATGAATTTTATATATAAAGACTCAAAAGTTATACCTATGATGAATACACAGTGCGTGCAACTTGGGATAATTCTTTACTTAAACCTTTAAAAGTATTACCGTATTATTATTTTTATTTGTTGCTCCAACTGGTCCATTCATATTGAATCGAACAGGATTGTTTTCCTTGTCTGGTACATAAAAAAATTAATTAGCATTTCGAACTCGAAAGTTCATTGCCTCACTACCCGATTCGGGTAGTGTTTCTAGGTGGATACATACTACCAGTGTGGGTCCACCACACCCACGACGGGTCAACAACACGCAGTATTCCCCGAACGGTCACCCATCCAAGTACTAACCGCGCCCAACACTGCTTAACTTCAGTGATCTAACGGGAACTGGTGTTTTCAGCGTGGTATCGCCGTTGTCTGGTACATAGTCTGAAAAAAATTGCATTTTAGATTGAAGAGGTTTCATTAATGCATTCTTCATCAATCTCGCTACTACATTCTGTTGCATGAGTACATAAGTTTACACATCTCACCCTGCGACATCATCCCAAATTCTTCAAACAGGATTTTTTGAAAATTTAAATTGCACTTCCTCAAAGTGTCATTTTCTGTCTTTACAGCCTCCAGCTCACTTTTTAACGCCCTCATCTGACGCTCTTTCTCCTCGCTTCTTCCCTCGTTCTCAGTTCGCATGTGTTCGTCTTCGGAGTTGCTGTCAAACTCGTGAACTGTATCGGAAGGATCATCGACCTGAGTACCATGAAAAATAATTCAATAAAAGAACGATATTCCATTTGGCGTAAATCTCACTTGAATATTGTTAAGGGTGTTGCTTAACCTGTCTTCAATTTTTTCGTTGTTGCTATGAGCACTGCACAGCACTGGTCCCACATATAACTCGCCGCAGGACTTTTAGAATAAAATAACGGCAAGTAACCTAACATTTGGGGTCGTGGGTCATCCTGGGGTTGATATAACCCCCGAGGAAGTCCCTCTCATGCTGGGGCTACTTGATAAATTCAGAATTTATGAATTTTCAAAGAATCCATTTTTTTAATATTATCATTTCAAATTTTGTAAAGTGGGTAATTTTGCAATTAATTCATTCATCTACTTGATACACTTGAAATTTCAAAATAAATTTGCAAAGAAGCCAATTTTCGGAATACGTATCCGAAGTTGGAATTTCGTAAATTTGGTCAAGTTGGAATTTATTTGTTTCCAATTGATAAATCTAGTAATTCGAAATAAATTTGCAAATAATCCATTTCAAAGTAATTAAACGTGAACTTGGTACTTACCGTATTATTAATAAAGACCTCGAATTTAATTAGACAGAACAGACATAAATAGATTGCTGTGTTTTTCTACGTTATCGATCAAATGACCCACCTGTTATCAAGCACTGTTACCATCTCCACAAAGTTGTAGAGACAGCATGCCCCGTATGTTATGTTTCGACATTTTATGTAAGTTCTATCCCATGTAACTGGCATTATTGTTTGGCCGTCTGACTGCAGACATCTTGGCAGTTGACGTCACAACATGAAATGCCTAATCCGCGTAGAACTTGCCGCCGTTTTCAAAACTGCGCATGTATATATTGAAAAACGCGGGCCTATAGTAATTTATAAATACACTACAACAATTATCACACATATAAAAAAAGAAAAGTTTATATATATATATATATATATATATATTACATCGAATACATGAAAGAAATTTGTAATTTTAAAAAATAATATACTATTCTTAATGTTCGTTACATGCGCAGTTTGGTTCCGGAAGAAGGAAACTGCGCATATGAGTATCATGGCTGGCATGTAGACGTACTGCGCTTGTGCTAGAACACGTGAGAGGAACACGACGCATGCATACCTAGCGCAAGCGCAGTACCGCTACATGCCAAAGATGGGGTCACTGTGACTGGCCGTCAGTGCTCCCAATCTTGCTCCCCGACCGCACTGCGCATAGCGCGCGCTTATTTAAATTGTTCAAAATATGCAAATTAATTGTCTTAAGCAAATAATAATTAAAAAATGCATAGAAATACATTTTTCATTGCAAAATAAACTTTCGCACTCATAGGTATAATAATTTGATTTCACTGCTGAAATTTTTCTTCGGTGTCCGAAGGAATAATGTGTTTTCAGCAGTGAAATCAGATAATTATTATATTTATGACTGCGAAAGTATATGTTGCAATTAAAAATGTATTTTTATGCATTATCTAATCATTATTTCTTTCAAACAATTAATTTGCGTATTTTAAACATTTTAAATAAGCGCGCGCTATGCAACCAATCAGGAATTCGGCGCCACGCATGCGCAGTGCGAATGAGGAGCAAGATTGGGAGCACTGCTGGCCGTATACGCAATATAAGCAACCATAAGCATCATGAAATAAACAAAATATTAAACGCACTGAATATCTTTGACGCTGATGCCAAAATCGAAAATCGTGCTAAAAACATAATTTAGATCACATGTGAAGTTTTATCACTACAATTTTATTAAAAAAGGTAAGTTGAAATACTTAAAAATAATTACGTGTAGAATATAAGGTAATAACTTAATGAAATATCGTGTTATACTTTTCAACCTAACCTGTAAACTATAACGTCAATACATAAATCATTATTTGTAGTAATTTTATTTTTCGAAGTCTGAATATTTACTATCGGCGCAAAAATTATAGGCATCTGCCTTTAAAGCTTAACAGAACTCAGCAAAAAATAAATAAATATAGTCATTGAAAGCCGACCGCTGGTGCCTTTCTTTGACCCGTGCTTCTGAACTTCTACCCTCAGACATTGCGATGCCTCTTCTGTCCGACAGCAAAAAAACTGCACCCCGCGGATTTCTAACGCTATACTTTCCAACCAAAAAAAATATATGAAAATATCGCGATTTCCACCAAAAATAAAACAATCACATCCTTTTGGGAGATTGTAAATAATTACAGAGCCTATTCGTTACAGTTTGGAGTTTGAATCGCTTTAATATCTTTATTAGAGCTGAGGATAGTATAGTTGAACATTTTTGTAATTTTAGGCAACAATTTTTATTATTTCTTAAATTCGTCAACTGCAATTTATTCATAAATATTTTCCTCATACTCATGAACTTTTTTCAAACTTTTCCCATTTCCTCTTTTATAAGAAATAATGCTCTACACTTGACTCTTCATAAATGTGCCCGAAATTCCTTACTTTTTTGACATTTTTCAGTCTGCAAAACACAAACAATTTTTTACATTAACGTCTTGAAGCTCATTTACGTGGAACACTTTCAGCTTTCAAATGACTAATATTTACTTATTACTGTATCATTTTTTTGGCTAAGTTGTTAAGCTTCAAAGGCAGATGCCTATAATTTTTGCGCCGACAGTATAGTTTGTAACTTCTTCCTCCCCTTTTTGTAGAAATTTTTATTTTTTGAATTGTTAAAATGTTTAATCGGTGTTCATTTTTAAATGGTGCATTCGTTCGGATTTTCACACACCTAAAATTCTAAAACTTTCAACTTTCATTTTTTCCGATACGCGAAATGGGAAACGCACACACACGGTAACACACCACTACTTTTTGGAAGGCAGAAATATTTTTTAACTTAGTTCTGATGTCACTTCAAAATTGTGAAAAAATGCTAAATTATTATCAATAACAGTTGTAAAATTTCTATAATTTTGTTTTTAGGATCATTTTATTTTGTAAATATGTGCTTTTGAGATTAAGTTTCAATATAAGGGGTCGTTTAAAAACTAGGCTACATTGGGGGGGGGGGGGGGGGGTTGTATAGGAGGGGATACACAGAATTTGATATCACACATAGAAAATATAAATGTGACAATCGTTTTAGAATGCTTGCAAAAATGAATATTAGTGATTTTATTTTGTAAGTAAAGCAGCTAAGTGCACACTTCACAATCTTTTCCTGATTTTATAGTTTTTTCGCTTTAATTCCAACTGAATTAATAGAACACAGTAAGAAGATTGATCTATTTTTCGTTGAAAGTTCATTCTTTTTTATTGAAAATTCTACAATTATATTTTTTATGCATAATTTATCTATTTTTGTTGAAAATTCTACTGTTTCTTTGAAGATTTCACTTTTTTTTAACTTGTGTGAACTTGTTATAAACTTTGTAACTTTTTTCTTGTCGGAAACTGCACACATAAGTAATTGGCCATAATTTTTACACGTACGTCGAAAAGGTTGTATTTATTGTGACAAAATCAGATTACTGAAAGTAACGTGACAATGGGGGGTGGGGGGCATTGTTAACATCATTGAAACTTCCGGATCGGAATCCTTTTGCAAGCCAGGCCGAACTAATCCGAATTATTCAGGAATCCGAATTCGAAACAATCAGAACCAATCGGAAAATTGTTCAATCTCGTTCAATAATCGGCTAATCTTGTAAATTATTTCATGGATTGCTTTTCGAAATATGAATTTTGTCCACCAAAAAAAAAATGCTTTTGATGAAGCTTTACTCTGTGAGGCATATCTTAAGTTAGAAACGACCAATGTGATCGCAAAAGCTATCAAGGTAAAAATCATCGAATCTCCAACGAATATTAGTGCCATTTTCCCTGATCAATAAAAAAAATTGTAATGTGATTTTCAAGTTTAGCAGGCCAAAATGCCTTGGAGAAATATAGCATCACTAAAGATACAAAGTTTTTTTTTTTCATTTTGTAGCCTAGTGAAATTAATCCAAAGTGATGTGGTTCCAACTACAGTGCAAAATTTTTTCGGATAGAGAGCGTTTATAAGGGACGTGGACAATTTTTTTCTATAACGTGTCACGCTCGTCTTTATTTAAACAAGAGAAAAACTATCCCTGGCGAAAGTATCGGATGGGAATTCAATCCGAAAAATGTCTACATTACGTTGGATCCAAATCGGTCAAAAAGTAATCCGAATCAGTCCGGTTCAATCCGAATAAAATTGAACCACATTCTCAATCTAAATGAATCCGAAGTCGGATATCCGACTTCGTTGTAGGTTCATATGAACCTACAACGATTTTCTATCCGAATGAATCCAATTAAATACGAAATCGGATTCATTCGGATTAAAAATGCAGTGCATATCAATCCGAGTTCGGATTCATGTGGATTGAAACTTTGTTTTGGATTGGTTCGTTTTGAAGTTCGGATTGTACCGGATTGAGTCGGATTAATTTTTGAACGATTTCAGTCAAATGAAATGTAGAACTTTTTCCGATTGGTTCGAATTGACTCTCATTGTTTCGGATACAGATTCCGGAATGATTCGGGTTGGTATGGAAGGAATTCCCATCCGATACTTTCGCTAGAGTATCCACGCTGTTTATATACGTTCTTATACAGATTCCTGAATAATTCGGCATGAATTCCTATTCGAAAATTTCGCGAGGGCTATTGTTACGGTAGCGTAAGGGGGTCTAAAAAATCATTACGTAATATATTAACGACCCAGAAAGGGCATTATTCAAAGTACTGAAAACGGATGTTACTTTTATTTCCATAAAATATATAATAAGTGTTGTTGTAACAATAAGTTTATTACTCGTTTTGTAGCATAACGTAGTCACATTTGGTAATGAACAAAGAATATTTGTTACGAAGCTGAGGGTACCAGAAGTAACAGGATGGGCGACGAGAAAAAAGGACCGGAGAAAAGAAAGAGGTACAAACACTTTCTGGACGTAAACTACAAGCCCGAAAATGTGCAACCTAGTACTGATCAAAGATGGAGAAACGAGGCAGATAGTGTGAAGATGGAGGAAGAAGAAGCGACGCCTGCTTTTATAACAGGTAAAATAAAGTAAATATATGAGATATACGACTTCTGTATTATGCTCACACCATCCACTTAAGAATCCACAGCCTGCCCGATTTAAAATGAATCGAACTTACGACCTCGGACGACCTATTGATACTTTTTTAACGGTGCAGCTATTTTGCTACTGTTTTGGAAAAAGATACAATAATGCTACAATTTTCTAAAATTTCTCGCTAATACAACTATTTTGTCACTGTGCCTTTCAACATATTTTCAAACTTTTTTGCTGATTCGCGTAAGTAATATATCCAACGGTGAGCCTGAACAGGAGGAGGATTCAATTCTTTGATGTTCCATAAATATTTAAAGTCATAAATGAAAAAATCGATCGAGTGCTTTTTAGAAAACTCAATTTTTGAATTTCCTAGATGTTTTTTTTCGGTGATAAAAAATTGTAACTTCATGTACGGTTGTATACATAAAATATGTAGGAAAAAAATTCCCATAAACTTTTGTGTCGAACAAAAACTGGGTCTTATATAGAGGTTTTTGCAGCCCCATTTGTACTATAAGAACCTTCGTAGAAGACCCAGTTTTCATTTGACACAAAAGTTTATACAAACTTTTTCACTAAATATTGTATGTATAAAAGCGTAAGCATAATAAAAAATTGTTATCACAAAAAAAAAAAATCTCCAAAAAATTTCATAGAAACTTTTATAATACATATTTCATGTATTACAGTGTACACCTAATTAAAATGTTGCATTATCAAAAAAAATCTTGAAAATCAAAATTTTAATTTTCAAAAAAAGGGCTCGATTGATTTTTGTCCATTTTTCACTTAAAATATTTGGGCGAAATCAGAGAATCACATCTGCAAAGATCTGGCGTTGAGTAAGAAGTTGAAGTTGGAGTTGATTGAGGCTCACCGTTTTAAAAATCGCACTCTGTTATCGAAATTTGACCGTTAGTCTCTTTTTTTTTTCAATTTCCGAAAATGTATATAAATTTTCAATTTCTCTAAAAGATTCCAAGGGATTTCAGAGATTATCAAAGATTTTAAGGGATTTTGACAGATTTAAAGCTTTTCAATGGATTTGACCAGACCTGAGCGATGTTATAGGATCTCCAACGGCTTTATACTCGTTTATCTCGTTCTAGTGACGAAGCCTAGTCCCGAAGATACGAAATATCTGTAGAAAGGGCGACTTTATCATCAGTCGAGCTCTTCACAAGAAATGGAAGTGGAAGTATAACATCTGCTTCGGTTTGGAATTTCTCCTCGCTGGGCAGGTCTGCTGTAATAGTTCACGAAATTGTAATACATTTCAAAGGACTTGAAGTATTTTAGGTTATTATGATTTTTTTCTTTTCTGATTGAAAACCAGCTTTGTATGTGGAAGCACATGTTTATATGCCCACGATGAAGCAAAATGGATAGGAATCCTTTCCGATTTAGTCAAAACCAATCCGAAATTTCAATCCAAACGAATCCGATTCAATCCGAAGTCGGATTCAGTCGGACTAGAGATGCAGTGAATATCAACCTGAGTTCAAATTCATTCCGATTGAACATTTTATTCGGATTGGCAGTTCGGATTGAGTCGGATTAATTTTTAACCGATTTGCAACGAAAGAAATTTGAAACTTTTCTCGGATTTATTTGCAATGATTTGTAATGATTCAGAATAAATTCCTATCTAAAATTTTCGCCAGGGTACTTCGCACAGGTATATCACTAAATCACTCATTTATACGCACTTATTTCTTTTCCAGGCGAACATTTTTCCTCAGAAGTACAATATGCGAGCGACTCAGACTCCGCATCTGTCGATGAAGAATATGACATAACAACTCGGGAAAATGTGCCTAGTCCAGGGACAGCTGAAATTATTGATGACATACAGGACACTGCAGAGGCTGCTTTTGAAGAGGAAAAAATGGACGCCGAGGATGTCGCTAAGCAGGAAACGACTAAACAGGAAACTAGTTCTGGTAAAGAACAGGTCATGCGTGAAGTTTTTGATGAAATGTCCAGCTTCCTAATGTTTCCCAGTGCTAAACTGACAATCCGTGAGGTATCACTAATGATAATCGCTCTTTGTATTCGATTTAATTTGACCTACGTTGTAAGAGAAGCATTGTTCAGCCTGGTTAAGTGCTTGGCTGGCCCTAAATTTAAGGATTGGAACACTAGTAAATTTAAAATTTCAAGTATGTATGATCCGCCGGATGAAAGTATTAATTTATGCTTTTTTTGTATCAAATGCTGTGGTTCCCTATTGCCGCCGATAAGTAAGGTTAAATTTAAGAACTGCGAAGTAACGTGCCAATGCGGAGAAACTTACTGTTTAACAACTAATCAAGACAATTATATTGTCAATGTAGATCTGAGGTACCAGATCACAAATTTGTTGAAAAATAAGGAAGTTAAATCGGCATTGTTAAATAATATGAAGGTTATAAAGAATAGATCAAATGAAGATAATGCTGACATGAGTGATGTTTATGATGGCATTTTGTATAAGGAATTGATGAAAAAGTATTCCACCGAATCGAATATTCTGACATACATCTTTAATACTGACGGTGCCCCAATCTTTCATAGTTCAAAGCGAAGTCTTTGGCCAATCCAAATTATCATTAATGAATTGCCTCCAAATCTGCGTTTCAAATACACGCTTTTAGCCGGCATCTGCATTTTAAAAAAAGAGCCTTCGCCAATGATAATGAATATGTACATGGAGCAATTTCTGCGACAAAGTCAGTCTTTAAGGGAAGAAGGCTTTCAAATCACCAGTGAATCAGGAGAAGTAATAAAAATGAAGTTATTGCCACTCTGTTCCTCGGTTGATACGGTTGCCCGGCCAATTATTCAAAATCGAATGCAGTATAATGCGCGCCATGGGAGGCGATGGAGGATAGGGGAGTAGAGAGGGGCCTAATTGAAAGGGTAAGGGAGATATATGAAGAGACAAAAGACAAGGTAAGAGGAGGGGAGGGGATTTCGGAGGGATTCTGGATGGATAGGGGGTTAAGGCAAGGGTGTCCACTTAGCCCAACGCTTTTTGCGATTTTAATTGCGGATATGGAAAGTAAGCTGGAGGCCGGGGTGGTAGGAGGAGTCAGGATAGGAGGGGTTAGAATTTGGTCACTAGCGTATGCAGATGACATAGTGTTGCTGGCAAGCAGCGAGGAGGCCTTAAAGGAGATGATTAAGAGGTTGAGAAGATACCTGGATAAAAAGGGGTTAGAGCTGAATGTGGAAAAGTCCAAGGTTATGGTGTTCAGAAAAGGAGGGGGAAGGGATAAGGGAAGGGAGTGGAAGTGGAAGGGAAAGGAGGTGCAGGAGGTGAAAGAGTTTGTGTACTTGGGCTTCGTGTTTCGAAGGAATGGTGGAGTGGATGGTCACATAAAAGAGAGAGTGAGGAGGGCAAATGTAGTGATGAGGCAGGTGTGGGGGTTGGGAAAGAAGTTATTCGCAGATGATTTTGGAAGGAGAATGAAATTGTTTGATTCACTAGTGATGAGTGTGCTATTGTATGGGGTAGAAGTGTGGGGGTGGAAGGAAAGTGAAGAGGTTAATAGAACGCAGGAGAGGTATGTAAAGTGGACCCTGGGGTTGGCAAGGAACACGCCTAATTATATTGTCAGGAGGGAGACGGGGAGAGCGAGTGTAGGAATTCTAGCAGGGAGCCGGGCATGTAAATATGAGGAGAAATTTTTGGAAGAGGGGGGAAGTAGGCTAGTTAGGGCGTGTT
Organism: Andricus quercusramuli; assembly: GCA_932178445.1. NCBI lineage: Eukaryota > Metazoa > Arthropoda > Insecta > Hymenoptera > Cynipidae > Andricus > Andricus quercusramuli. The sequence goes on from CAKNXH010057785.1 coordinate 15,068, forward strand.
GGTGGGAAAAGGAGAACAAGGGAGGGGGTGGGAAGATGGAGGCTGAGAGGGAAAGGTATTTTAGAATGAATGGACTGCAGATGGATGAAGTGAGAAGGATGCACGAGGAAGGAAGGAAGGTTTATGACGTGGTTAAGCAAAACGGCATGGAGAGAGAGAAGACAGAAGGGGAAGAGAGAATAAGAGAGTCAAGATTCAACGGGAACTATGTGTGGATTATGCCAAGTGCAAGAGCGCAATATTTATGTGAGAAAGGAGAGAAAGGAAGTCAGGAGCTTATAGCGAGGATGAGGTGTGGGTGCATGGAGGGCTTCAATAGGTTCTGGCTCTCGCGAGAGAAGAGGATCTGTGAACTGTGTGGAAAGGGGGATGCAAGAGTGGAGCACTGGTTGGAGGAGTGCGTGGAGGTAGAAAGAAGTGAGATAAGCATGGAGGTATTGTTGCATGAAAAGGGGGAAAAAAGGGCAGTAGCATGGGTGAAGGGAGTGTTGGGTAAGATGGTGATGAAGAGAAGGAAGGAGGAAGAGGAGTGGAGAAGGAAAGATTGTAAATAGGAGAGAAAGTAGATATAAGTAACATGTAAATATTGTAAATAGTAGATAAGTAGTAGGTATTAGAGCGATAACAGAGGTTGGCAAGCGAGGCAATGCGAAAAAGTAGGGATATGCGAGCGAGGCGAAGCGAGGAAGGCAAGGCGATACGAGCGTGCGGCTTAGAGATAAGGAATGGAAGGATGTTAGTTTTTTAAGGGTTAGTTTTAAGAAAATTCTGTAAAAAATGGATGTGTAAGCAAGTCAATTTTTTAAGGCCAGCAGGCTGAAAAATAAACGTTTATCTATAATGCGCGCCAAGGATGCTCCTGGTGTTACCAGTTTGGAACTTATCACGATACCATGCGATATCCTGTCAAAGAAACCAATGCTGAAAAGCGGACTCATGATTCTCATCTTCAAGATGTACGGCAGGTTGAAAAGGGCAAGAAGACACAAAAAGGCGCAAAGGAGGTTAATGGAGTGAAAGGTTTGTCTGTCCTGATGACGCTTATAGTTTGTTTCAACATGGTTTGGGGATTCCCAGTTGACTACATGCATGGAGTACTTCTTGGAGTTGTGAAACAATTGTGGGAATTTTGGATAGCCACAAAAATGATTAGAGCAAAGGACATTCAACTAATCAATGAGTTAATGGCTAAAATAACGCCTCCACGGGAAATACATCGGAAACCAAGGCCATTTTCGGAAAAGGCGAATTGGAAAGCCACTGAGTGGAAGTCATGGATTCTTTATTATGCTTTGCCGTGTCTAAAGGCCATTTTGCCGGATGAACACTTTGAACATTTACAGCTTCTTGTAAGAAGTATTTTCACCTTATTAAAAACTTCGATTTCGGAACTTGATCTTTAAAACTGTGAACGAGATTTAATAACCTTTGTTGTACGCGGCGAACAATTCTATGGCATAACGTTTATGACGTTTAACGTTCATTCCTTATT
>CAKNXH010057786.1:0-11011 GCA_932178445.1 Andricus quercusramuli
ACGACCCACGCAGGAACAACGTATATCTATAGACATAATGCGGCCCTAAGAGTACTTTATTACCATCTTTGTAGCTCTTACGGTGTCGGTCGCGACCCTGCTCTGCCGAATGCTCTAAGGGATATAGAGTCAATTGTCCGAAACGAGAAGTGCCAAATTTTCTGGAACTACCACTTTCGGGCAGCAGTCTGCGTTGCGCACTCGAGGCCTGACATTATTCTCGGTTCCATCCGAATACAACATCACTGCAAAGGAGAAAGAAAAAGAGGAGAGGTATCAATACCTTGAAAGAGAGCTGCAACGACTGTACCCAAAATATTCGGTGCGAGTAGTCGTCCTTGTGATAGGTGCTCTCGGAGGTGCGGAGCTATTACTGGTTCATAACCTTAAAGCCATACCCGCGTGTCAAAAATTTGCCAAGGCACTTGCGAGATGGATGCAGAAAACTGTCATCCTTAGGTTGCTTCGTATCCTCAAGGCACACGAGGGTTTCGCCGGCCTGTCGTCGTGATTTTGTCGTGCCCTGTGACATAGGTGTGATTTACCGCGGTTCTACTGTGGACCCACCCTGCGGTGGGTCCTACTAACAGCAACCGCCATCCAAAAAATGTCAATAGCCCACAGTAGAACCGCGGTAAATCACACATATTTTCTTCTTTCTCAAACGGAGAACAACCCATCACGCAGTGGCTATTGGAAGGACGCACGCCACTGATCGCTAAGAGCGGAGATTTGTCCACTTCAAAGAACTACAGGCCCATAGATTGTTTAAACACCACCTATAAGTTATTCACTGGCATCCTCAAAGAAAGAATATTAATATCTATCGAGCCGGTATTGAGTGCAATATTTGAACAAAGAGGATGCAAGAGAGGGCTGGCAGGTTGCAGGAAGAACCTGTTGATAGACAGGTGTATTACCCAGGACATTATCAGGTATCGACGCGATCTGTCCATGGCTTGGATTGACTACCGTGAGGCATTTGATAACACAAACCATCCTCAAAACACAAACATCTCCCTCTTGCCTCTATCTATTGACCTACGAGGCTTGGTAATGGAGAAACATATACATATCTTTAAATACCACAAGCGGAAACCCAAAATTTGCGAGTCTTGAAAACGGCCCTCGCCAAAAGGTATCGCCGAATTCTCAGAAGAATGTGGTCTTCCGAATTATCTGGGAAGAGAAAAATCCAGGCGACCAATATGCTGGCCTTTCCTATACTGCTCTACACGTTTGGTTCAGTCAAATGTAATGTTGATGAGTTGAAACAACTTGACCGAAGGACACGCAAGATGATGGTAATCCATCGGAGTCATCATTCTATATCCTTAGTACCTCCCTCAAGATAAAGGGTATTGGGGCTTGCTAAGCTTGGAGTGTCTTCATCGAAGAACGGTCTGGCTACAGACTGCTCAGTTCTAAATAGCACAGCTTCTCTTATCCGACTCGTACATCAACATGAAGTCGTCAATGCTGCAGCGTTTCTATACCGTGCCGCAGATAGGGCCGCAGAGGAGCTTGGTCTTCCAGTTGATTTCAGCGTCACTATACATGGTCTAGCATCACTAACACCTTTGATGGCGGATAATCGTGTACAGGAAGTAGAAAATTTGCGTCTACTAAGAGGAAATGCTGACTAGCCCCTTCACCGCGAATTCTACGGCATCATACGTAGAGAAGAGCTATCTAGTCTCAACTCTGCTAGATTTAGATCAGAGACTAAGGGATTTCCTTTTGCCTGTGAAGACTGCATTATAGACACCTTAGTTTACCGCTAGCGCATAATGAATGTACCGGTAGGCGACACCAACTGCCGAGCGTGCAAGCAAGAGCCAGAAACACTTGGACATGTTCTCAGTGGATGCTTAAAATATGCACGCTATGAGTACATAAAGAGACACAATGCGGCTCTAAAAGTGTAATATTCTTACAACCGGCTGTCTTGGAGGCATGAAAGCTTCATTGCTTAGCCAGCTCAACAAAATACCGGCTTTCCAGCGTCAGGCTCAGTCCATTGCACAGTCCAATTGTGCCGTCTGCCGCACAACGTCATCTGCGGCTAGAGACCGGACTACACGGAAAAATTCTGTACGAAGTCCCTCGCGTAAATTTCCTGCTCATGCTTACCTTCTGGGAGAGAAGCAGCAGGAGTGGATGACCTACACATTCCAGGTGCGTCGGTATTGGTTGCTTTAAGGAATCAGAGCCTACATCTTCCCATAAGACCAATAAAGATTTTGTAAAAACTCTCAAGCGTAAAGATCTTATCCCCATAGATGATATTGCCATGGTGCAAGAGCGTAAACATCGAAGAAACTTGCACATGGCGTATATTTACTACAAGAAAGCGTTCCCTTCCGTACCACATGACTTATTTGCTTAAAGTCTTAAAAATTTACAAAATGTGCCAACGCATCATCAACTTTCTGAGTCGTGCGATGATGCTTCGGGGTACAAGAAGCAAGTATTTTGATCATGGACTACCAATGATAACTAGATCAATATGCATTTCGACGAGACGTATGTCTTCCTATGAGACTCCTTCAGTGCATTATGGTTCTGTTTAGCGTTGAACGTATTGAGAAAAACACTAAATGGCATGTCTTATGGGTTCATAGTACATGAGAGTTTTATACATGGATGACTTAAAGTTATACGATAGTTCGGACCGGAACCTGCAGCAAGTGATCCACGTCACAAAGCAGTTGTTCAGAATAGCCTTCAATATCAGGGCAGAATCATATCATCAGGCGTTTGACTTAGTCCGTGGCTAATGATAAGAAAAATGTATTCACCTGATACAAAATTTAAAAAATAAATAAAATATGGAGCAGAAGATTGTTACATTTCCGCTTAAGATTCAACGAAAAGAAGATATTCAATAAAACCTTAATGTTAAATGAAAAGTTTTGGTTGGGCCGTCGTAATCTAGAACCTATCAATGCGAGAACATGGTTTTTCTCTATACTGGTTGGGAATTGAGTCTTATTTTATCCGTATATGGACAAATTTCAGCTTAAATACATGTGAGAGAAAATATTTCACAAAAATGAAAATAAAAATATCTATCGAACTATTAACTGACTTTTTAAAGTTGTATCTGGTAAAATATGACAGAAGGACACGTTCTTTATTTAATTTACAAATCTTTTGCACACTTCAATTTCGGCCCCGACTATTTTGAGCGTCGAATGCTCGAACAGGGAAAAATTAACGCTAGTTTTTCCAATATTATCAACACTCTTGAATGTGTCAAGATATCGCATGAGCTTGAAGACATATATCATATGTTAAATTGTAAAGTGCAAGAGTTTCACAACAAATACACTTTCACTTTTCATAAGTTTCTACGAAAGTATACCAAAAGATTTTTTTATAAGAATTGAGAATGCTTAAAATACTTTGGAGGCATCCTCAAAACATATTAAAAAATGAACAGATATATGCAAGCCCTTTTCATCAATACGACGACAAAATTTTTAAACGTTCATGGATTTGTCTCGCAAAGTTTACTGGTGGGTTTTCGTGGTCGCTGAATAAGAAGCTTTGACAAAAATTTAGAAATTGAGAATGGTGGATTGAATGTAGTGGTGGGATTGATAAAGAATTTCCACAGATTTGGCCTACGAATGCTTGCTCGGAGGTTTCCGGAACATTGATTGTCATGAATCCGAAGTCTGAATTAAAAAATTCTATGTAGATTTTTTGAAAAAATTAATGCATCATCAAATTATGTTCTCACGATTATCTGAAAATAAGCATGATGTGTTCCATATACTTTAGTGCGTCTCCTCGCTGCGCTTCTGATTGGATGATGGATCCTTGTGAGTCTTTTGTCGCCAAATTCGAAAGAAACCATTCCCGAAACTCATTTATATGAAGTCTTATGAAAACAGCTCCAACAGATTACAAAAATGGAATTAGTGTCTTATTTGCCTGATCTGGGTATGAAGTTAGGTGTGATGCGAATCAACAGTGCGCACACGTGAAAAATATCAATTTACTAAAGTAAATTGAGTTAGACTATGTGCGACGTTCCTTTGTCAATCGTAGTTTAGGAGATATTCGCGTTTTTGTAAAAAATGTCAAAAATAAGTTTAAGTGATAAATAAGTTAAATAAGTTTAAGTAAGCAAACAGTGTGAATACGCGTAACTGTGGACTAACCCTGGAGTATGAGAGTGAGTAGAAAGCAAACTTCCAATCTCTCTCCCTCTCATGCTCCAAAGTGAGTCCTCCGCTTCGCTTATCCTCACTTAAGCAGTTTAAGCCTGCGACTAGCCTTCTGCGTGGGACGGCTCGTGTCCTTTTAGTGACCAAGAATGGGTAAATTTTATGTAAGAAGGAAAAATATAACACGTGCGCTTGAGGAAATTGCCAGCTTCAGATGCGTTTTTTCAAAAATCGGGTTAACAAAGTTCCAACTTCAAAAGTACCTCGACAACCATCCTGGACCTAAAATTCTATGAACTTATCCAGCTACATACCCTTATACGTAACTCCATACTGTCAAAGTGTGCCCTATGGGGGCATTCACAAAACATTTATATGTTCAGGGGTTGGGTGTCCATGAAAGTAATATTATGAATATTATCAAAAATCGAAAACGCAACACGCAGGGGAGTTCAAAATTCCATATATAGATGAGAGTCACCAGTTGCGGGCACCCTCCGGTTGTATTATTTATGCCGACATAACAGTTTCCATCAACGTTTTAACGTATTTTAGTTATTAGTTTATCTTACGTATTTCAGGCATGTCAACCCCGAAGAAGTCAACTACCTAAGTGAAATACCTTTTTTTCATATTTTTGCCACTAAAGGCTTTCAAAATTAATAAACCTTGAAATTTTTTAGAATTAGGTACGTTTACCTTCAACTTTCTCCATTTTCAGCGAATTTTCGAAGGGTGTCCACAGCCGGTTACGATTTTTTGTTTTGCCAAAAATGACGATTTCACAAAATTGGTCGTAACATTTTTCTAGTTGACGGAATCAATGTACTCACTCTAGCAAAAAGTTAGCTAAGGCCTCTAGCTTTCCAGTGAAACACATATCACCGCATAATATGGACTCAAGCAAAAATCATAGGTGAAAAACCAAACCCTGCCCACAACGGGAGACTCTCCCCTATGTATTTTGAAAGTTTTTTTTTTTTCATTGAATAGTTAAGTTTAAAAAATAAAATTACTAATTAAATGATTTTTTTATCCAAACGTTGAGTGCCAGCTCAAGTTTATTTTTGTAAACTAGCAAAACCAGTGAATTAGCTTGAATCTTGCAAAATAAACCCATGAAAGAAACGAGGGTAAAAAAAAACGCTGCCAAATAATACATTCTTACTGGCAAATTATGCAAAATTATAGTAGAAGTATCTATATATATATTTTTTTCGATTTATTTTATATATATATATATATATATATAATTTCTTATAAATTTTTTAAAAAGTTTTATATATAATTATTTTTATATATATATAGTTTCGATTCCTTTGGGATAGAACGGAAGGGCCTTTAACAAAGTCACCGAATGCGACCTCGGGTTGCGGATAGAAGGCCCCTGTACCAAAGGTACAGGTACCTCTCGGAGTATCAGCCTTATCTTTTCACGCGGGGCTCTACAAGGATGGACAAACCCGTTCCCTAGCTGTGCGTGGGAACAACAATGAAACCACCAAAACACCAAAATGTTGTAGATGCGGTTCAAAACGATCGAACGCGCAGAGCACCCGACAATGGGTCGGTAAACAATGCAGATCATCCTAGTGTTCGGGGTGCTGAAAATAATTTAGATGGAAATACGACGGCGAACCGGCGAAATGCCCACATTGAGTGAACGGATCAGCTGAAGAATGACGTGCTAGACAGTACGCGGAGCGCTTCCCCAACCGCTGCTTGATCAAGCTGCAGACGAAGATGAAGAAGTGACGTTAAGACCAACCGCAGAAAGCAGGAACCTTCTGAGAGATGATCGCAATTTCAGTACAAGGAGGAACATCAACATACAAATTCCTCTTAAGCCCCAAGATCTTGCTCAAATGGATGCCTTCCTTCGTGGAAATATCTCGCAAGAGTCCGACCTTAGGACCATCAATTGCTCAGTTTATGGTGCTGCGAGAGCTTTGGCTGATTCAAATCGAAGGCTGAAGCCGACGATGGATCAAAAGACGAAAAGACGCTTGAATCAACTGAACAAGAAAATTGGATGGGCAAAACAGAATGCGTCCCGTGGTCAATGTGTGATTGACTGCATAAGATCTGGTAGACCGTTTACGGAAAGGATTCGAAAGTTCACCCAAGAATTGAGGATCTTGAATCACACACTACAGAAGTCCGAGCTGCTGACAAACAAGCAGTATATTGTTGAGGCACTATACTCCTGCCGAAAAAAGGCAATTTGTCCAAGCCAGAGAATTACAGGCGAATATCTTGTTTGAACACACTGTATAAGATATTTACTGCTGTCCTAAACAACAGGATTGTTTGAAGAATTGAGCCTGTATGGCGAGAGATGTACGAACAACGTGGCTCGAAAAAAGGTGTAACAGGCTGTCGAGAGAACCTGCTGATTGACAGGTGTGTCTGTAAAGACGCTACAGCCCATCAGCGCCTCCTGTCAATGGCCTGGATTGACTACCGGCAAGCTTTCGATTCAACCTCCCATAGACTTTTTATCTGTCTGTTGGAAAGCTTGAAGGTACATCCACACATAGTGAGATGCATAGAGAGATTGATGCCGCTTTGGAAAACTAGATTTACTATCTCATCTAGAAATTATCGTCTGATAACGAACAACGTCACCTTCCAGAGGGGCGTCTTTCAAGGTGATACCATGAGCCCTCTGCTTTTTTGCATCACACTTCTGCCTCTATCTCTCGCACTAGGAAATTCTCCTCGATACCTCTGTGGAAAAACTAATCAGCGCGAGCATAAGTTCACTCATGTATTTTATATGAAGGACCTGAAGACCTATGCTCCTGGTAAAAGCAAACTTCAATCTGCTATGAATATCGTCAATAACCACACAGGAGATATTGGGATTGACTTTAGTTTGGACAAGTGTGCCAAAATTCATATAAAGAAAGGAAAGATTACTGGCGTTCCCAAAGACCCTGAGCCTGTGGATATAAGTGTTATTAGAAGTCTCAATACTGAAGAGACCTATGCATACCTAGTTGTGCCTCAAAGCCGCATTCAGGACGTAAAATCAGTGAAGGAGTCTCACCGAAGCAGATACAAACATATTCTTCGACAGATTTGGTCTTCCTATCTGTCGGCGTTGAACAAGGTATCAGCGACTAACATGCTTGCCGTCCCGGTTCTACTCTACTCGTTTGGGGTGGTTCAATGGACGAGAACGAGCTTAAGGCCCTTGATGTCACCACACGTAAGATCATGCATATGCATAAAAGCTTGCATATCAATTCGTCAGTTCTGCGATTATACATTTCACGCCGACAAGGCGGACGCGGACTTTTGAATCTCCAGTGTCTTCATAACCGAATTGTTCTAAGTACAGCTTACATCCTTGCTAATGGCAAAGATCCTCTTCTAAAGATGGTCAGGAATCACGAGATGATTGGCGAAGGAGCGTTTCTATACAAAGCCGCGGAACAAGCGGCCGAGACCCTTGGCCTGAATTTTAACATCAGAAGTGAGGAAAGTGCATTACTTTATCTAGATGCTTCATATCTGGAAGCCGAAGTAAAGAAAGCAGAGTTCGGAAAATTGCACCAACAGCTACTCGACAAGCATGAAGCCTCGGTGGCTCAGACGATAGCGCGTCGGTCTTCCATGCAGGACGTCTGGGGTTCGATTCCTGAGCCGGGTACTAATGGAAATTTTTCTATGTACTTCTACCGGGGCTTCGGTGGTTCGGAATCCACCTTAAACTGTAGGTCCGCTCAGAAAAAGCTGGTATCGTACCAAGGTGGGGCTCCATGTCGAGGCGAATAGCATTGGAGGTCGAAGCCGATTCTGTAAAGACTCGAAAATGAGTCAGCGATCTCCTTGCGTAGAGGCAGGCCCTCTCAAGGGACCTCCGCTCGGTCGTTGCTGGTCGATTTCGAGTAATGGACACACACACATACACTTACATAACACACCGGGACAGTGCTTCGAATCTGTGCATCTACCTGATGACATCAGAGGGATCGCTCCGTACACCCTAGCCTGCTTGGGAGGCTGCCGAATGGCAGAGTGGGTGAGGATCACTTTGCCTGATTAACAAAGAAGGACGTCGTTTACTCTGCGATAGGTATGCCTGGCACCTGGAAGGTATAATCTCAGAACGTTGATAACAACGAAAAACCCACCGAGATCCAGAAATACTCGGCGAAGGCTTGCCAGATTCGGAGTACTGCCTTGAGAATAAACACGAGTGTGGCACAATAGGCTTTATAGCTTGAGAGCCAGGGTTTGGGACCTCAAGCCCCCCCCCCCCGCCAAAATTACAAAATAACTAACTACTCGACAAGCATATGCACGGAAAATTTCACAGAAATGTAGAAAAAAAAGACCTTGTCGAAGGAGCAAACTTTAGCTTTCCTCAAATCATCAGAGCTTAATTCAGGTACAGAGGGTTTCATTTTTGCATGCCAGGACGGTGTCATTTCCACCTTAGCATACCGCGCCTGCATTTTATGTCAAGAAGTTCCCAGTGATAGGTGCAGAGCGTGTTATGCACATGCTGTGTACCTAGAACTGATACTATCGGGATGCACGACCCACGCAGGAACAACGTATATCTATAGACATAATGCGGCCCTAAGAGTACTTTATTACCATCTTTGTAGCTCTTACGGTGTCGGTCGCGACCCTGCTCTGCCGAATGCTCTAAGGGATATAGAGTCAATTGTCCGAAACGAGAAGTGCCAAATTTTCTGGAACTACCACTTTCGGGCAGCAGTCTGCGTTGCGCACTCGAGGCCTGACATTATTCTCGGTTCCATCCGAATACAACATCACTGCAAAGGAGAAAGAAAAAGAGGAGAGGTATCAATACCTTGAAAGAGAGCTGCAACGACTGTACCCAAAATATTCGGTGCGAGTAGTCGTCCTTGTGATAGGTGCTCTCGGAGGTGCGGAGCTATTACTGGTTCATAACCTTAAAGCCATACCCGCGTGTCAAAAATTTGCCAAGGCACTTGCGAGATGGATGCAGAAAACTGTCATCCTTAGGTTGCTTCGTATCCTCAAGGCACACGAGGGTTTCGCCGGCCTGTCGTCGTGATTTTGTCGTGCCCTGTGACATAGGTGTGATTTACCGCGGTTCTACTGTGGACCCACCCTGCGGTGGGTCCTACTAACAGCAACCGCCATCCAAAAAATGTCAATAGCCCACAGTAGAACCGCGGTAAATCACACATATTTTCTTCTTTCTCAAACGGAGAACAACCCATCACGCAGTGGCTATTGGAAGGACGCACGCCACTGATCGCTAAGAGCGGAGATTTGTCCACTTCAAAGAACTACAGGCCCATAGATTGTTTAAACACCACCTATAAGTTATTCACTGGCATCCTCAAAGAAAGAATATTAATATCTATCGAGCCGGTATTGAGTGCAATATTTGAACAAAGAGGATGCAAGAGAGGGCTGGCAGGTTGCAGGAAGAACCTGTTGATAGACAGGTGTATTACCCAGGACATTATCAGGTATCGACGCGATCTGTCCATGGCTTGGATTGACTACCGTGAGGCATTTGATAACACAAACCATCCTCAAAACACAAACATCTCCCTCTTGCCTCTATCTATTGACCTACGAGGCTTGGTAATGGAGAAACATATACATATCTTTAAATACCACAAGCGGAAACCCAAAATTTGCGAGTCTTGAAAACGGCCCTCGCCAAAAGGTATCGCCGAATTCTCAGAAGAATGTGGTCTTCCGAATTATCTGGGAAGAGAAAAATCCAGGCGACCAATATGCTGGCCTTTCCTATACTGCTCTACACGTTTGGTTCAGTCAAATGTAATGTTGATGAGTTGAAACAACTTGACCGAAGGACACGCAAGATGATGGTAATCCATCGGAGTCATCATTCTATATCCTTAGTACCTCCCTCAAGATAAAGGGTATTGGGGCTTGCTAAGCTTGGAGTGTCTTCATCGAAGAACGGTCTGGCTACAGACTGCTCAGTTCTAAATAGCACAGCTTCTCTTATCCGACTCGTACATCAACATGAAGTCGTCAATGCTGCAGCGTTTCTATACCGTGCCGCAGATAGGGCCGCAGAGGAGCTTGGTCTTCCAGTTGATTTCAGCGTCACTATACATGGTCTAGCATCACTAACACCTTTGATGGCGGATAATCGTGTACAGGAAGTAGAAAATTTGCGTCTACTAAGAGGAAATGCTGACTAGCCCCTTCACCGCGAATTCTACGGCATCATACGTAGAGAAGAGCTATCTAGTCTCAACTCTGCTAGATTTAGATCAGAGACTAAGGGATTTCCTTTTGCCTGTGAAGACTGCATTATAGACACCTTAGTTTACCGCTAGCGCATAATGAATGTACCGGTAGGCGACACCAACTGCCGAGCGTGCAAGCAAGAGCCAGAAACACTTGGACATGTTCTCAGTGGATGCTTAAAATATGCACGCTATGAGTACATAAAGAGACACAATGCGGCTCTAAAAGTGTAATATTCTTACAACCGGCTGTCTTGGAGGCATGAAAGCTTCATTGCTTAGCCAGCTCAACAAAATACCGGCTTTCCAGCGTCAGGCTCAGTCCATTGCACAGTCCAATTGTGCCGTCTGCCGCACAACGTCATCTGCGGCTAGAGACCGGACTACACGGAAAAATTCTGTACGAAGTCCCTCGCGTAAATTTCCTGCTCATGCTTACCTTCTGGGAGAGAAGCAGCAGGAGTGGATGACCTACACATTCCAGGTGCGTCGGTATTGGTTGCTTTAAGGAATCAGAGCCTACATCTTCCCATAAGACCAATAAAGATTTTGTAAAAACTCTCAAGCGTAAAGATCTTATCCCCATAGATG
>CAKNXH010057787.1:0-13999 GCA_932178445.1 Andricus quercusramuli
TGTTTAATGAATAATGTAAGATGAAAACAAAAACGGAACAATTTTTTTTGTAATTGCAGGCTGTTAATCTCTTCAGACGGAAAATTTCTTCGATTTACGTGATTTTAATGAGACATAACCTACAAAAATCATTCGGAATTAAGACATACGTTTATGGCAAATATGATTTGTTTACTGAACGTTTATTTGAATTTTACGTTATGGTATTTTTATCTTGTTTTATTATATTGTAGACTACATTTTTATTTATTATAGGGATCAATTCAGTGATAGGTAGGAAAACTGGAAACGCCAAAAATTACAGGTTGAATTAAAAGGATGGAAAGGATAATTCAATAAACCTATCTTAACGTGAAGCGACTCCGTAAAACTATACTAAATATACTAAATAAATTTGTGTATAGCTTATTCTTAACAAAATAGAGATAACTGGGCTTTATTCAGTATATAATAATACTTATTATTATTACACTTAATTCTGTTGTTGAAAAATCAACTGTTTTGTAGAAACTTCAACCATTTTTTTTCTTCCTTTCCTGAAAAACCTTTGCTGGTTGAAAATTCAACACTTTTATTCAAAATTCATCTCTCTCGGTAGAAAATTAACTTTGCCAACTGAAAATTTAACTATTACATCTTTGTTTGAAAATTAATCGGTTTTATTTGAAATTCAACTATCAAATTTTTTATTAAGAATTCATCTTTTTTGGTTGAAAATTCAAATACTTGGTTGAAACTCGAACTACTTTGTTAAAAATTATTTTTTTTTGTTTGAAGATTCATCACTTAAGTTGAAAATTCATCTCTTTGATTCAAAATTAGCTTTTTTCTTTGATTAAAAATTAATTTTTTAAATGAAAATTTGTCTTCTCAGTATAAAATTAATCAAATTGGTTGAAAATTCATATTTTTTGTTAAAAATGTAATCGCTTTGTTAAAAATTTAACTGTTTCATTGAAAACTCATCATTTTTGGTTGAATATTCGTATTTTTTTTTGGGGTAAAATATCAACTATTAGATGTTTCGTCAAAAGAATTTAAATTGATTAGAAATAGGGTTGTTTCACAATTTTAGATAACATCATTTTTTAATATCTAATTTTAATCTCAACTCAATGTGCGTTCCATTTTTTTTTCTGTTGAGTCATTCAACAGAAAAAAATTATTAAAAATTGAAGGCGGGAAAACACTTATTCAAGTTGGTGTCACGTGACTCAGAGGTTCTCATAATTATCAATGTGACGATGTGGCTTTGAAGCAGCCCTATCCGACTCCATGAAATGATATCCGTAAATATATACTTCCAAGTGGTAGTACCAAAAAAACCCGACAGAGAGCGCCACTACTGCCTCTACACAGTTTAACAGTTTCTGTCATGGGCTCTTATTGAATAGTAATATTTAGTATTAAAATTATTTTTTATTGACAATAGTTAAGTGATGTGACATGTACAATATAGTTTCTAAATACTTAGTGGAAGTTTTTGCAAACTGAAAATGGTTGGACACAGGTGTATCGTACCGAATTGTGATTCGGGGTACGATGTCCCTAATAAAGAAAAGTGCCATCATTTTTATGAACGCTATGACAAAAATTCAAATGTACCAAATTTTTAAATTTTGAAACTACCGAATTTCCCAAATTTGAAATTCCAAAAATGTCAAAACTGGATTCCCTACAAATTTATTCATACATTTTATGTTTATCTGAACGCAAAAAAATATGACATTTCTAAATGTACTAAATTTGGCATTTTTGAATTCAGAAATTACACAATTTACTAAATTTGAAATTCTAAAATTTCAAAACTGGATTCCGTACAAATTTATTCATAGATTTTATGTTTGTCGGGTCTCAAACAAAAAGTAGAAAATTTCTAAATGTACCAAATTTGACATTTTTGAATTTAGAAATGACCAAATTTAGCAAATTCGAAATTCTAAAATTTTTAAACTCGATTCCCTACAAAATTTATTTATAAACACTATGTGTATCTGGTTGCAAAAATTCAAACATACCAAATTTTTGAATTTCGAATTTACCAAATTTGAAATTCTTAAATTTCAAAACAGGATTGCCTACAAAGTTATTTATAGATTTTATGTTTGTCTGGTCTAAAAAAAATACAAAATTTCTAAATGTACCAAATTTGACATTTTTGTATTTAAAAATCACCAAATTTACCAAATTCGAAATTATAAAATTTCAAAACTGAATTCCCAGCAAATTTATTTATAAAAGCTATGTTCATTTAGTTGCAAAAATTCAAGTGTACCAAATTTTTGAATGTTGAAATTACCAAATTTCCCAAATTTGAAATCCTAAAATGTCAAAAGCGCGATCTTGGCAAATTTTCTTCAAATATACCATATTTAGCAGATTTAAAATTCTAAATTTTAAAAATTAAAATAAAAAAAATTTTTAAACTAAAATGAAAAAATAAAAAATTTCTGATTGTACAAAATTTTACATTTTTGAACTTAGAAATTACCAAATTACCAATTCTAAAATTTAAAAACTGGATTTACTACAAATTTATTTATAAACGCTATGTTTATCTGGTTGCAAAAATTCAAATGTACTGAATTTTAAAATTTCGAAATTACCAAATTTCCCAAATTTCAAATTCTAAAATTTCAAAAGCCTGATCTTTGCAAATTTTCTTTAAAACTACCAAGTTTAACAAATTCTAAATTTTAAAAACTGTATTTTTTGCCAAATTACCAAATTTGACAAATTTGAAATTCTAAAATTTCAAAACTGGGTTCTATGCCAAATAATGTACATATCTATTCTTAATTTATCAATTCGCCGAATTAAAAAAATAATAAAATTACTAAATTTTCAAAAATGAAATTCGATGTTTATCTAGTGCAAAAAAAAAAAAAATTTCGAAAATTTAGCAAGTTTTAAAAACTTCCTGGTACGACCAAAACTTTTTTTTCAACTTTTAAAATTTTCCAGTGAGTTTCCTTTCATTAAGAGAAAATTGCATAGGTACCAGTTGTGAAAATTGAACTTTTAATTTTCAAACACCACCAAATTTCTCAAATTTGGAATTCCAAAATTTCAAAAGCCCGATTGTTGCAAATTTTCTTTAGAACTACCAAATTTAACAAATTCTAGATTTGAATCACTTTTTTGTCAATTTTTTTTTTATTTCTAAATTTATCAACCAAACTATAAATTTCGAAATTACCGAATTTACCACACATGCAATCTAAAATTTCGAAAATGGGTTGTTTGTAAATTTATTTTGAAATTACCAGATTTGAAAAATTGAAAATTATAAAATTTCAAAACTGGGTTCTTTGCTAAATTGTTTATGTATTCTAAATTTATCAAATCGTCAAACTAAATAAAAAATTAAATTACTAAATTTACTGAAATAAAATTCGATGCTTATCTGGTGGCAGAAAAATAAATTTCAAAAATTTCGTAAGTGTTAAAAACTTCCAGGTACCACCAAAACTTTTTAAAATTTTCAGTGAGTTTCCATACATTAAGTGAACAAAATTGCAGGGGTACCAATTTGGGATATTGAACTTCTAATTTTTAAACCCCACCAAATTTCCCAAATTTGGAATTCTAAAATTTCAAAAAAAAAAATACTTTTAATTGCATGCTGGAATTTGCTAAGCAAGAGATGGCTAGCGTAAAGAAAGTAACCGTTCCAAAGAAAAAATTGGCAAAGCTTTGCACAACTTAAGCAAACTGAACACTTTGCTGAATAAATGACTTAAGCAATTTTATTTGTCCAATGAAAGTAATTTAATATTGATTGTACTATTTTTTGAATGATTGAATTTAAAAAAATTTACTTTTTGAATTTTAAGAGCTTTAATTAAGTGCTGATCCAGTTTTTAGAGAGAATTTTCCCAAAGAATATGAAGACTAAAACTAGTCATAATTTAATATTTAGTACGACGAGTGACTATTAGAATGTGATTTATTAGCTATATAACTCAAAATAGTATAGCATTTTACTGTTATTATTTATTTAAAATACCCTAGTAGCAAGATAACTGCAGACTGGCGAAAGCTGGGCGCCAGAAAAAGAAGAATCTGTTTGCAGCCTGGCGCCCGGCTGGTTCCGCTTTGGCGTGCCGTTCTGGCACCAGAGTCTGGTGTAGCAGATCCTGGCCCAGACTGGTCATGATATACACCAGACAAAATTAAAATAACGTAAAATGGTACTAAACAGGTTTCTGTAATAGTTTTACTCTATATTTGAGACCTTTCTGGAAGAATATTCTGCGGAGACGTCACAGCATTAGACACATTGAAATATTAAAAACATATCCTGTTGTCGTATAAACTTGCATGCTTGCATGTTTGGTCATACTTGTGAATCGTTCAAATTTCCGATTGCTAGATTTAAAATTTCATTATTTATATCCTACATTAATTACTAGTGTTTAAACTAAATACCAGAATCTGGTTCCTTTATTCACCAGATTCTGTTTTTCGTCTGGTCTGATCATTTCTCCCGCCAGTCTGGTCAACTATAGGGAGCAGATGCTGAGCCAGACTCTGGCGTCTGTCATACAAGGCAGACGTTGCTACTAGGGTATGTGTTATGTAAAAGGTAAATGTAAAATATTATATTTATGACGACGAATACGACTTTCAAAATGTGATTGATTCGATCAATGTGATTCTCGAATGTGATTTTACTATCTAAAACAATGCTTTTAATTTTAAAATGAATTGATAATTCACTACATATTTGCTACGGTAAAGAATGAAACATAAAAAATTATAATTTTTTATCAATGTGATTGATTAGTTATAATATTGTTGCAAATAATATAGTAATTTTATCGATGTTATTTATCAACAAAAATAAGATTATCACCAATAAATTATTTTACCTACCTAAAAATTGAAAACATCTTTTTACAAACAATTACATCTATTTGTCTAAGTACAACATATATCACTTAATATTACTAACCATATGTATTTTTAACTATTTTCTCTATCGCTATCACTATTTCCTCAGATTTTTTTCGTAAAAATTATTATTGAAAGTCTATGAATCTATTGTAATAGATTCAACATTTATTTTGTAGTGAAAAAAAAACATTATTTTAGTTATTCACATTATTATCCCATGACAGAAACTGTTAAACTGTGTAGAGGCAGTAGTGGCGCTCTCTGTCGGATCTTTTTGGTACTACCACTTGGAAGTATATAATTACGGATGCCATCCATGCAAATGCTTGGAAGTCGGATAGGGCTGCTTTGAAGTAAACTAACGAAATTTATGGTAAAGAGGTTAGGCCACTGTCAGGTGTCAATTCTAACTATTTTTATTTGATAGCTTAATTTATTGTGAAAAGAAAATTTGTGCAAAAAAGTATTTTCATTTTTGACACTAACAAAAACTTCTATATCACAGTAGCGAAACATAACCTATAAGATACGTACATACATGGACATGTTCGTATTATGGAAAACACATTTTTATATATAAAATACAAAATTCACGTATTCAGAAGTTTAATCAATTATGACAAACTATAATTGTACAATAATTGTTAGAAATAATATATTTATAAATGCGCTTTACCGTTGCACTTTCACTCCTCGTATTTCTGCACTTACGAAGTCACAATTACCCTTAAAATACTCCGCTACCATAAACATATCTATTTTCGGTAGATTTCCGCTATTGGCATTTACGAAACCTTCCTTTGACTTTTTTTTAAATAATATTTTGCGACTACTATTTTCGACGTGCAGATAACCAAAAACAAAACATCGGCACAGAAAAAGATATTTGAGAACCACTGACACATAAGCTGTGATTGGTGGAAAATCCGACCCCTTTGACGTCAGAGGGGCCCTCCAATCGACATCGTGATAGAAAATTCAAATTTCAACATTAAATTAAAAATAGTATACAATATGTAACAAATATTTTATGGGCGTTTTTAAAATTATAATTTTATAAGCTATACGATCCATTCATTAGAATAGTGATATCTGACTTTGGAAACAAACCTTTTTGAAGAACAGAAAAGGTACAACAAAATCAAAACTAAAAATGTACAAGCTTGAGCTATTAAAATTTAAACTAATGATGAATTTTCCTGAATTTTAAACGATGTTTTAATTTGAAATTCTCTCATTTCTGAAGTTTCATTTAAACTATTCTTGTTCCAATTTAACATTGCTTTAATTCTTAAGATTTTCATTGAATGTTGTTTGATTTCGAATAAGTTATCTAAATTGTAAATAAGAGAGAATCCTAAAGCGCGCTTTTAAGTGTTATGCCATTATAGTTGAGCAAGTATTTTTGAATTCTTTGAATTTTGTTATCATGTGAAATTATTCTAATGTTAACGTTTTCCTGTTTACAATTATTTAAGTATACAGGATTTTAATTTAAAATTGTATAATTATGAACAATTTAAATTTGAAATGACTACAGGTTGAACATTTAAATTTTAGAGCATAATTTGTACAATTTTGAGCGTTTTAAATTAACCCCAAATAGTTTTGAATTTTGTTAATTATTCCAATTCTAACCTTCTCTATTATACAATTATTTAGACATAAAGGGTTTAAATTTAAAATTGTGTAATTTTGAAAAATTTACATTTGAAACAGAAAATGTTAGGCGTTTAAATTCTTAAACAAAATTTATACAATTTGGAATTATTTAAATGAAAACCAAATAGTTTTGTAGTTTGTTAACATGGTATAACTTCCATTTTAACAATTATGCATACAGGTTAGGTTCACCTATCACAATAAAATACTACAAACTAAATTTTATACCATTTATTGGACGATAAAACTCACACAAAACCATCATTTTGGCTTCTTTTTTTAAAAAAATGCACTTCCTAGTTTTCTAAATTTGAAAACTATTCATGTTTAATAGGTTATGTTCGTTGACAGCAACGAGATACGAACACTTTTTACGTATTTATTCCTTCACTTTTTTTTTTAACAAATTTCCTTTCACTAATACAAAGGTTTTGTATAGTTTATATTTATGATACTAATTCAATATTTCACGTAATAACATGATTTCCACTTTTTCCAGTTGTCCGGTCAGGTGACAGTCAAATTACCGGAAATCGGTAATCTGACGGTCACTCCCCATCTCTACTCACAATGCATGACGCACAAGGTTCTCGACCAATCATATCCTGCCTGCAGAACTAAGAAATAAGAGTAAAAGAGACAGTCCATTCCCTATCTCTTTCGCTCTTGTGGACTTTCTGCAGAGGCATGAAAGCATGCTTCATGTGTAATCTGCAGCCGCTTGTAGCAGACGATTATCACATTTCTAGTGATGGGCACTGCTCGGCCTGACTGTGGTAATACCTGACCTGACCGGTAATTTCCGGTCATGACGGTAAAAGCTGGTAAAATGCGGTCATATCCAAATATCTCCACCAACAGTGGGACTCCGATGCTGTTTCGAAGTGAAAAGTCGAACGAACCTCTCTTTCTATCTCCACACGTTAGAAAGAGAGGTCCGTTCGATTTTCCACTTTCGACACGGTATCGGAATCCCACTGCAGGAAAGTTTTTTTCATAGACAAAAGTGGTTTGTTGTTAGGACATACCCTATGCTATACTTGCATAACAAGTTTTTCGGTTCTAAATGTTCCAGTTAGGGCCCTTTCACACGATTGCCGATCCGCAAGTTGCGGACTTGCGCAAGTCATGAGTTGTGAAAATAGAGATTTTTCCGTCAGCGGAAAAATCTCTGAATGGCGGTAATTTGAATGCTTGATTTTTTTGTTTAAATAGAAACTTTTATGTTTTTCAAATTATAGGCAAGTTTATTGAGCTAAAAATAATTATGGAAGAATAACGGCGATGAATTAAATACATTTTTAAGTGTTTTGATGAAGAGAAACAAGCCCATGCTAAATCGTATGTTCGTATGTTCGTAATTCGTTTCGGATGTTCCCTGATTTGCATCAATCTTTCAACAAAATAATTTTTTTTTGCACAGAAAGTAAGTGTAATTAGTATTTGCTAACATAAAAATATTATGTTTTTGCGAAAAACAGCCTTTATAAGACTTACGGTACGTCTTCACGAAATCGTAGCCGGCATAACCCCAAACATAACCCCTATAGTTGCTTCTGTACAATAATAATCAACATGCTTGTGTGCTTGTTCATGATAATTTATTATGTTAACAGCTGTCAAAAACACTTACCTTATGTACACGAAAATATTAGTTTGTTTGAGAAGCGAGACAAAACAGGAAACACCCGAAACTCATGCATACATAACTTTGACAGAAATCAGCTGATTCGGCACGTGCTCGTTTCTTTTCATAAAAACATTGAAAAATGTATTTAATTCATCGTCTTCATTCGTCCATAATTATTTTTAGCTTAATAAACTTGCCTATAATTTGAAAAACATTAAATGTTGTATTTAAAAAAAAATCGAGCATTCAAATTACCGCTATTCGGAGATTTTTCCGTTGACGGAAAAATCTCTATTTTCACTGTACTCATGACTTGCACAAGTCCGCAACTAGCGGATCTGGGGTGGGACCTCGATGCCGTAAATCGAACGGACCTCTCTTTCTACCATGTGAGATGGACAACGAGGTGCAATCAAAGTTGAAACGATCGTTTCGAAAACTCTCTTTCTATCGTATATGGTGGACAAAGAGAGCCCGATGGTTGCCAACAACAAGTCGTGCTTATCGCTTCATAACTATGAGATCCTCTCTGTCTACCATATACGATAGAAAGAAAGCTTTCGAAACCATCGTTTCGGTTTCGATCGCGCCTCGTTGTCTATCGCACATGGTAGAAAGAGAGGTCCGTTAGATTTAAGGCATCAGAGTCCCACCCCTGTAATCGTGTGAAAGGGCCCTGAATCAGTGGAAGAGATTTGCACAGCTCGTAGAAAACCTCGAGTGACACCATTTTGTTATTATGACCGCGCAGTTTAAGTTTGAGGCGTACTCTGTGTACGACAAACTATCATAGGAAAATGAATGTGTAGGAAGAAATAATATAAAACTATTGAAATAATGAATTCCAAAAAAACTTGGAATAAGTACTGAATGCTATTATAAGAACACTGATAAGAAAATAAATTATATTCAGGAGAGAATGGAAGTTTATGGGTAAGAGTGAATAAGGGTGATGAAAAGTACATACAAATTTTGATATTTATGTCAATTACATTGTAAATATCTCCGTTTAACAGTGTATACGTAATTCTCACTCTATGCAAAAGTGACAGATGACCGTAATACGACCACGCGAGTCCGTATATTTAAAAAAATGCTTGTAAGGTCTGTATCCGGACAAGAATAACTTTGGGCTAGAAGAATTGATGATTTCCACTTCTTCTAATATTGATTTGATAGCCGAGAAAGTATTTTAATTTTATATCAAAAACAGTTGAATTCATTCCAAAAATACGACTTTTCAACGAAAAATAGGACAAGAAATGAACGTCCAATTCATCTTCGAAATTTCAGAGAAAACTTTGTCCATACGTAAATTATCTTTATTTATATATATATATATATATATATATATATATGTTTGTGTTTTTATATATATATGTTTGTATTTCGGTTTCGGTTTCGATTCCCTTGAAATAGAACCGAAGGGCTTATGACAAAGCCACCGAACGCGTCCTCGGGTTGCGGATAGAGGGTCCCCGTACCAAGGGTTTCTGCTGAATATGGGTACAATAATTAATAAGCAGTCGCGGACAATTGTCCAGGGATGGTCCCGAAGGAATAACCCCTAAGCGAAAGTGTGAGAACCGTGCCGAAAGCTGCATGGCACCTGGGTGAAGTGTCTTTAACGGTGACTCTGGGATACCGGGCGACGTCTCAGAGTATCAGCCTTATCCTTGCACGCGGGGCTCTACAAGGATTGACAAACCCTTTCCCTAGCTGCTCGTGGGAACAACAATGAAACCAACAAACCACCAAAATGTTGTAGATGCGGTTCAACACGATCGAACGCGCAGAGCACCCGTCAATGGATCGGCAAACAATGCCGATCATCCTATAGTTCGGGGTGCTGAAAATAATTTAGATGGAAACACGACGACGAACCGGCGAAACGCCCACATTCAGTGGACGGATCAACTTAAGAATGACGTGCTAGACTGCTACGATGCCAGTATTATGCCTGTTCGCGGAGGCTTTATGGCGCGTATGCATACTCTGTGGTGCCAGAAACACCCAGAGCTTCAATACGTTTCGCATCAGTCTTTGCGAAATCAAGCCGACTACCTCCGGAAAAATGGATATGTACGCGGAACGCTTCCTCAACCGCTGCTTGAACAAGCTGCAGACGAAGATGAAACGACATTAAGACCAACCGCAGAAAGCAGGCACCTTCTGGAAGATGATCACAATTTCAGTACAAGGTGGAGCATCAACATGCAAGTTCCTCTTAAGCCCCAAGATCTGGCTGAAATGGATGCCTCCCTTCGTGGAGATATCTCGCAAGAGTCCGACCTCTGGACCATCAATTGCTCAGTTTATGGTGCTGCGAGAGCTTTGGCTGATTCAAATCGAAGGCTGAAACCGATGATGGATCAGAAGACCAGAAGACGCTTGCATCAACTGAACAAGAAAATTGGATGGGCAAGACAGAATGCGTCCCGTGTTCAATGTGTGATTGACTACATAACATCTGGTAGACCGTTCACGGAAAGGGTTCGAAAGTTCGCCCAAGAACTAAGGACCTTGAATCACACACTGAACAAGTCAAAGCTGCTAACAATCAAGCAGCATATTGTTGACAAAATAAGGCTGTTATCTGACGCAAGGAGGAGGATACAGAAGAGGGAGAGATGGAACAGGAAGAATCAGCAGTTTCTTGCTGACCCATCACGCCTCTTCAGTGATCCCCCTGTTTTTGTAAAAAATCCACCCAAGCCCAAGGAGGTAGAGACTTTTTGGAGAGAGATGTACAAGATACCGAAAACACTAGAGTTGAAAGAAGATACTGACAATATCATCCGCTTCAAGGAGTTTTGCGACAGCCTCATAAAATCTGAGGAGGAGTGCCCATCAGTCACTGCCGAAGAGGTGAAAAAAGCACTTAGAGGCACGAAGAACTTTTCCGGTGCTGGACCAGATTGTATTAAGAACTTTTGGTGGAAGAAGTTTATTTTTATACACCAACATTTGGCCCGCATATTCACCTCATATATAAAGTCGGAGACGTCCATTCCGCAATGGCTGGTGTTAGGACGCACTATACTCCTACCGAAAAAAGGCAACTTGTCCAGACCAGAGAATTACAGGCCAATAACTTGTTTAAACACACTGTATAAGATCCTTACAGCTGTCCTAAACAACAGGATCGTTCGACGAATTGAGCCTGTATAGCGAGAGATGTACGAACAACGAGGCTCGAAAAAAGGTGTAGCAGGCTGTCGAGAGAACCTGCTAATTGACAGGTGTGTCTGTAAAGATGCTGCCGCCCATCAGCGCGTCCTGTCAATGGCCTGGATTGACTACCGGAAAGCTTTCGATTCAACCTCTCATAGACTTATCATCTGTCTGTTGGAAAACTTGAAGGTACATTCACACATAGTGAGATGCATAGAGAGACCGATGCCTCTTTGGAAAACTAGATTTACCATCTCATCTAGGAATCATCGTCTGACGACGAACAAGGTCACCTTCCAGAGGGGCGTCTTTCAAGGGGATAGTATGAGCCCTTTGCTTTTTTGCATCACACTTCTGCCTCTATCTCTCGCACTACAAAATTCTCCTGGATACCTCTGTGGCGACACTAATCAGCGTGAGCATAAGGTAACTCATGTATTTTATATGGATGACCTGAAGATCTATGCCGCTGGTAAAACCAAACTTCAAACTGCTATAAATATCGTCAAGAACTACACAGGAGAGATTGGGATGGACTTTGGTTTGGACAAGTGTGCCAAAATTCATTTGAAGAAAGGAAAGATTATTGGCGTTCCCAAGGACCCTGAGCTTGTAGATATAAGTGTTATTAGACATCTTAACACTGGAGAGACCTATACATACCTGGGCGTGCCTCAAAGCCGCATTCAGGACGTAACATCAGTGAAGGAGTCTCTCCGAAGCAGATACAAGCATCTTCTTAGACATATTTGGTCTTCCAATCTGTCGGCGTTGAACAAGGTATCTGCGACTAACATGCTTGCCGTCCCGGTTCTACTCTACTCGTTTGGGGTGGTTCAATGGACGAAGAACGAGCTTAAGGCCCTTGATGTCACCACGCGTAAGATCATGCATATGCATAAAAGCTTGCATATCAATTCGTCAGTTCCACGATCATACATTTCACGCCGTCAAGGCGGACTTCTGAATCTCCAATGTCTTCATAACCGAATTGTTTTAAGTACAGCTTACATAGTTGCGAATGGCAGGGATCCTCTCCTAAAGATGGTCAGAAACCACGAGATGATTGGCGAAGGAGCGTTCCTTTACAAAGCCGCGGAGCAAGCTGCCGAGGCCCTTGGCCTGAATTTCAACATCAGAAGTGAGGAAAGTGCATTACTCCATCTAGATGCTTCACGTCTAAAAGCCGAAGTAAAGAAAGCAGAGGTTAGAAAATTTCACCAAGAGCTACTCGACAAGCATATGCACGGAAACTTTCACAGAAATGTAGAAAAACAGTCCTTGTCAAAGGAGCAAACTTTTGCTTTCCTCAAATCATCATGGCTCAATTCAGGTACAGAGGGCTTCATTTTCGCATGCCAGGACGGTGTAATCTCCACCTTAGCATACCGCGCCCGCATTTTATGTCAAGAAGTTCCCAGTGATAGGTGCAGAGCGTATCATGCACACGCTGAGTACCTCCCTGGCGGACCGAACGAACGGAGCAGATACGCTACAGCGTATCCTTATAGTATCCACATCGTATCCTCTCCGTAGCATGCAAGAAAAACTCATTAAAAAAGAAAGATTTACATTTCACTTGTTGAAATTCGGATTCTACGTGAAATTTTGAGTTAAAAGGTCAAAGAGTAATCGCAGTAGTTTTTCTTGTGACATTAAAAACTTTTAATAAATATAATACTCATCGATGACGTGCGCTGAAGGCGACTTCAAACGCATAATCATTCAGTAGCAGTTCATAGGCTTTATCCGTCGACGATGCGTTTGAAGTCGCCTTCAGTCCACGTTATCGATAAGTATTATATTTTTTGAAAGTTTTTAATGTTGCAAGAAAAACTATTGCGATTACTCCGTGACCTTTTAACGCAAAATTTCACGTAGAATCCGAATTTCAATAAGTGAAATGTTCATCTTCCTTTTTTAATCAGTTTTTCTTGCATGATGCGGAGAGGATACGATGTGGATACTATAAGGATACGCTGTAGCGTATCCGCTCCGTTCGTTCGGTCTGCCAGGGCTAGAACACATACTATCGGGGTGTCCGACCCACGCAGGAACAACGTATATCTATAGACATAATGCGGCCCTAAGAGTACTTTATTACCACCTTTGTCGCTCTTACGGTGTTGGTCGCGACCCCGCCCTGCCGAACGCTCCAAGGGATATAGAGTCAATTGTCCGAAACGAGAAGTGCCAGATTTTCTGGAACTGCGATTTTCGGGCAGCAGTCTCCGTTGCGCACTCGAGGCCTGACATTGTTCTCCAAGACTTCGAGAAACGAACGATATTCGTGATCGAATTCTCGGCTCCGTCGGAATACAACATCACTGCAAAGGAGAAAGAAAAAGAGGAGAGGTATCAAGACCTTAAAAGAGAGCTGCAACGACTGTACCCAAAATATTCGGTACGAGTAATTGTCCTTGTGATAGGTGCTTTCGGAGGTGCTAAATTATCACTGGTTCGTAACCTTAAAGCCATACCCGCGTGCCAAAAATATGCCAAGGCACTTGCGAGATGGATGCAGAAAGCTGTCATCCTTGGGTCGCTTCGTGTCCTCAAGACAGACGAGGGTTTCGCCGGCCTGTCGTTGTGATTTCGACGTGCCCTGTGACCACCCATCTCACGGATGTGAGA
>CAKNXH010057788.1:9476-66536 GCA_932178445.1 Andricus quercusramuli
AACTTCACACTCGTGAAATCGTTGGGTTTCGACCATCGTCACGCAATATACTATTTTTTATGACACATGCATGATTTCAGCCTTTTCAACGCCTATGAAGCGGGGCTAAAGCTTTACTTTTTACTCCCTAGGGACTCAAAAGTGACGTCAGAGATGAATAATGAAAATTATGCATCTATGAGCTCGCATTTTATGATCATCAGCCCACTCACGGTAAAAACTGAGAGGAAATTTTGGTTGCAGATAATAGAATTTTGCGGTTATTTATGGAAGGTTACCATATATACCTGTAAAATTACCATAAATTACCGGAATTTTTCATAAATTTCCGGAAATTTATGGAAATTAAAAAAAATGAATGTTGGGTAAGTGACCATATTCACCTGTAAAATTACTATGAATGACCGACATTTTTCATAAATTTCCGGAAATTTATGGAAATTTTTAAAAATGAATTTTGGGTATTCCATGGTAAGTTACCATAATAACCTGTAAAATTACCATAAATTATCCCAATTTTCCATAAATTTCCGGAAGTTTATGGAACATTTTCATAAATTTCCGGAAATTTTTAAAAATTAATTTTGGATAATCTATGATAAGTTACCATAAATCACCTCTAAAATTACCATAGATTAGGTTAACATTAATTTCATGCTTCATTATACAAAATCTAATATGGACTGAAATCATGACTGTATTTCGAGAAATGTCTGAAATCATCCATTTGCTATGAAAAATATCTTATACGCCAAGGGGGAGAGGCACTTTTTCTTCCCCTAGATGCATAATATACTATTTAATTATTGATTCAAAAAATGATATGTCGAAAACAATGCATTATTCTACTAAAAAAAATTCTTCCAAATAATATAATATTCGAACCTGGGTGGCTAAATCAAGTACGATCTCAATCATTTTTATTGTTATAAGGAATTAAAAATATCATAAGCAAAAAATTCCATAGCAGAAGTAATGTAAAAAAAAAGTATTTTTTTATATATAATTTTTCGTAATATTTTTATATTCTGAAAATTTGGTAAAAAACAAAAAAACTATCGAAGTATAAAGTAGAGTTATGTACTATGTTTATTTATAACAATTATCTCAACTAATATTATGAAAAAAGAGAAACCATTATAAAATAGTTTCTGACAATTTATTTCTTATAGATTGAGAAGCGAAAATCTGTTGTTTTACTGATAAGCAAGTTATAAGTCGTCCTTCTTTTTTAATATCAAGCGGACCGCCTAAAAAATTTTTCGGAAAGGGCCTACACGTTTCTAGTTATGCCACTGAAGTTACTCACAATTTCAAATAGTAGGTCTAACAATCTCGCGCAGTGCTTATTGCAATGCGAAAAAGGAGATCGAACTCACTTGCAAAAGTCAAACTCACAAGCTTTGCTTACTATGTGAATTAGTTATTCATACAGTTTACATGTTCAACTGTACTATTCCAAATAGTTATTGAAGCTACTTGTTCTTAGTAATCTTTCTTTTTACAATTTGAAGTAGTAACGCTGACTTTAGGTTTTGTATATTTTGAGATTACAATCTCATTCAGTATAAAAAACTATTTGAATTGTTTCTTGTACAATGTGAACAAGTAAACTTGAAGTTAACAATACATAAAAGTGAATCTAACTATCTACTTTTTTCCGTATATAATTAAAATAATATGTTGATTAATTTAGAAGGCTCACTATGGGCGTTATATGCATATGTCCAATGTAAGCTTAAGCAAGAAATCCAAAACTTTTCGGCTTTATTAAAAAAAGTTTCGACCATTAAAAATTCGGAATAATTGGAAATGTTTCAGGGTTCGAGTAGGATTGCGTCGTCTTACTCAAATAATTGAAATAATCTGTTAATTAATTTCACTTTTTGTTATCTGAGCTGCCCATTTGGGGCCCAATTGGCGCCCAAGTATAAGTTGGGCTAAGCTTTTTACTTTAAAGGTATCCCCTACTACGAATGTAATATGTAATTTTTTATCTGATATAAGTATGGCCACCAATCTCAGGGTCGTGAGACGTGGCCAGATGTGTGATCTACCGTGGTTCCCTGCGGGAGTTGTTTAACCCTTTTATGTACAAGCAGGGTTTTGGATAAATACCTAGGGAATTAGCTAAATGCGAGAGTTTAGGAAAATATTCCAGTCAGGTATTACCTTTTCTCTGAATTCTTGGTTTATTCAGACATATGCATCACTTTTAGGTAATTTCTTTAAATTCCGAAAGTGTTCCAAGTGTTTAGAAAAATCTGGAATTTAAGCTTAGAATTGTCCTTGATTTTGTTTTATAATTCAGTTAGTGGTTAAAATAAAAATAAATTGAAATACATTCAAATAATATAATTTGAAAGATTTGTTCCGAAGCAATATGCAAACGTTTCGCAACGAGAAAAATTTGCCAGAGGGGCAACTGATCGAGAAAACCGGGAATTAGCTTGGAATTTTGAAAACGGGAGAACAGACGGGAATTGGTTTGAAAACCAGGAATTTGTTATATTTGTAATATAAGAACGCGGCAAAATTGACGGAAACTAAACACTAGAAATAAATCATTGTCAGAATTTGAAAGAGGAGAGAGTTTAGATCACAAGCTTTAAAATCATAACTAAAATCTTTAAAAGATGCAGTGATTGCGAGATTATTCGCTGTAATTCATTTTGTTGCGTATTAATTAATATTTTATCAAAAAAGTGAAAGAAAATTATTTCCAATATTCTAAAAAGTAGATTCATCTACTAATATATATTTTTTTAATACTTTAATTTCAAACATTTAAATAAATTTACCTGCTGCAAATCGATTAAGATGAGCTGTCACCTCGCTTTCTCTGGATGAATTTCGATTAAGTTCTTGTCCTAATAACTTAATTGCACGATATTTCTTAACACGTATTCAAGCCAGTTCTAGACTGTGTTTGATTTTTTTACCCATTATGTCTCTGCGTACAAAATATTTATAAAGAATTATTTAATGAAAATATTGATATCTTTGAAGTGAGTCAAGGCAGAAGTAACAAAAAGACTCTATTAGAACCATTTGAATCCATGCTTTGGGTTCATTTAGAAACTATTGATCATTTTGGGGTCCTTTTTAGCAAGAGAGGTTCCTTTTTGTTGCAGCTCCTTTGGAACCAAAAATTGTTTCCAACAAAAACCCCAGTTTTTTCTGTGTACTTATATTTTAATGCCCCATTCGTGCTCCATCATGATATAATTCAATTGTTTGAAAATAGAAAAACTTTTGTGGACCTTGTCAGCACCACTTTTCTAATGGGGCAAAATATTTTAATTTATGTAAAATTTCTATATAAAATTGAATGGGGTATCTGCATGAAAAATGCAGAAAATCTATTTACGAATACCTCATTTGGGTCAGTTTTCCATAGAAGGCAATTATTACAACGAAAATTAAATGTGAGCATTAGCAATACATTTATTCAACAGTTTGTGATGAATAATTGAATGAACAAAAAAAGTGAACATATCATCGAGATCTTCACTATTTTTATCTCGTTGAATGTCTTCAAAACCAGTGGTCCTTTTTTTGTTTGCAAATGAGACTATGTTAAAGCGTGCATTGCGTAAATTAAGCCCATGACTGTTCATCATTTTTCCAATCATTTTGTTCTCCGCTAGTAAGTTCAATATAATTTGCCTTATTTTATGTGTAAAACTGGCTAAAAATTGTCGATGTGACTCGAAAGGTATGAAAGAGACAACAGACTGTGATTGTGATTTGACCGTAAGATTTTAAAGTACGCTTGTTTCGTTGGAAAATGAATGTCTCTTTTATAATTTATATAAGTATGTTTAAGAATTTAAAGCATATGTTGGTGGTTTTTTCAAATAATATAGTTGCTTTTATATTTGAAAACCAAAAGTTCCTATTTAGATTTTTAACTTAGTGATTATATAACTTTAATTTATATAATTAATAAAATTGTGGCGTTCTCAAAAAGTAAGGTTTACCTTGTCGGTATAGAGTTATTTTTCTCTGATACTCCGTTTTATGTAATTTGTTACATAAGATGGTTTGGTTAGAAATTATGTTTCTGATGATAATCTTTTTTGAAAATATTGAACGGAGACATTCTGCCATTTCTTTTTTCGTATTTAGAACCGAATGGGAGGATCATTGCTTTCTATAAAACAAGTGAGTTTGGACTACCCTAATGAATATTGCATATCAAAATGTTTATGAAATTCATCATTGTTATTTAATGGTAAGTTATCCTCATATGAGGTAATTTATTTATTAAAAATCAAATACTCCTAAAAAAACGAAGTTTATGTGTTAAAGAATGGGCAAATTGTGTATTTGTGTATAAAAATTGTTCAAACAATGAAGAATTTTAACCGGAGAATAAAGTATTATGAATAATAGTTCATTGAAAAGCAACGTTTGATCCATTCCATGTTAACCAAAGTAGAAAGGCCCTCTCTCCATTAATAGCTCAAATGTTAATCTGTTTATTAACTTTTTTTTATAATATCATGAAGTGTTATTATTACTTAATAACATCAAATTGAAGATTGTTTTGATTGATTGAGTCTCTGCAGTCTGCAGTGTACACTGTACAGGTTTCTGGCCCACAGTATTAGGCAGTAACTTTCTTATAATTATAATTCCGCAATGTATAAATATTTCAAGCTATAAATATTGTTAAATTTCTGAAGGATTAAATTCTCATAATTTTCGATTGGTTTAGAGGGCTCGAAGATTTTAGTAGACAGGTTGAAATCGTTGAATGTAAAGCTAGAAAGGATAAGTGAAAATATTCTAGCTTTAAACGCACTCTTCTAAAACAGAGTAGTTTTGTAGGCTAAGAATAGATAAATATCACTTTAAACTGATAAGGGCAGTAGACTGTACTCTTTAATCATGGGACCGACCTGGCAGGGCCTCGGCCCCAAAAGCATAATTCCTCATCTGACTGCTACGGCGCCAACTTGTGTTTCATGAAAATAAACTAACTGACCAGATTTACGAATCTGCGCCAAAACAAATTAAATTAAAGTGACTTTTTATTCAGACCGTCGCATAAATTGGCGATCCATGCCAGAATAATTTTGATTGATAAGTCATTCTCATAAAGTATCAATAAGAACCGTTATAAGCGTGTAAACATAAAAAAACCTTTGTCTCGATAACCTCTTTGTACATATGCACATATCTCACTTTATATTCCGTCGCAAAAATACATTACATAGCCTGATGGCACGGTTCCCTTTTGCTAAAAATAGACACGCGATAACGACGCAAGTTTCAGTTAGCCATCATCGCAAATTTGAGGATCTTTAAGCTAGGTTTCAAAATTTAAACAGCACAATAAAAGTGTAGTTCGTTTATTAAACACTGGCCAAAGTTATGATTTTATATTACTCGAAGAAATCGCACGGCCTGAAGCATTATTTTCATAACAACATGGCGGCTACACTAAAGAAAAATACAGTTTACGTTTCTTGAAATATAGCCTTGTAAGAGAAAAGGTTCCACGAGTCCAGCAGGTTATCCACTGTATCGGCATGGAATTGACTTATTATAATACACGCAAATTGAAACAAAAATAAAAACACGTCGCTTTTCGCTTCTTGCAATTTTGAAAATGGTCAGAATAACGCACGGGACACAGAAATGCAAGAGGCTGCACAGTAAAAACTAGGCATTCATTTTTATCTGGGATCCTTTTTTGGGCGTTCTAATATGATCTCACAAATAGTCTTATTTTAGTACCAGTTTCTGTCTTGTTCAGTTTGCTAACTTCAGATTGATAAATGATCCGAGATAGCGAACTAAATTGACTCAGAGGGTGCATTATTTCAATTGTTCCAAACTTCACTCCTACAAAAAACTTCAGCCCTATGGGTTACGTTGGTTTCTAAACTTGACAGATTAGAATTTGTTTTATCAGATTTAGTTATTGACAGATGATCCTCATTTCGAGCCTATTTCAATCCACAAATCGACCTTATTTTATTAGATTGGCGGATCAAACTGAAGTGGGATTGTTTTGTTGCGTGAACTGTTTTAATACCGAATTAAGTTCTAAATCGAATCCTAGTTTTTACAGTGTGGAAGAAACTGGAGGTCACGACTCCGAAAATTAGGAAGCAGGTTAGAGGGAGGGAAAGTGTGGGTAAAGGGTGTGGAGGGAGCAACGAAGGGAGTAAAAGAGTAGTGGCCTTAAATTTACTAGACGCGCGTAACTAGATTCATCTAGTTGGTCCAACTAGACTTTTTCCTCCGTGCAAGAGCGGGAAATTTGCGCGTGATAACATCGAGCAACACTGTTCCTTGGAGTCAGGTCTCTAGCCGCGGATGACCTTACGCGGCAGACGGGACAGTTGGAGATGAAGGTTTCACCTCAGGATACTTTTTTAGAGCTACCAATCTTTGTAATTATTATTATTATATTTTTTGTTTAAACTTTTTCTTGGGTGAACCCGGTTTCTCGTCATAGCCACGGACTAAGTCAAGTGCCTGATGATATGAGGATGTTATAAGTTAATTTATTGCGATGTTAGAAATCATTTGCAATGATATTGTAGGTACAAAATTAGAAGCATGATGTAGTTTGCAGTTTGTTTTTGCCGCTGTTATCCTTACACAGCAGTCGTGAGTGTTAAAATTCATTTTTCTCTCAGGCTTAAGATGGTTACAGCCCAATATGTCGAAGGCATTTTTGGTTAGAGTTGGATTTTTGTTGTTGTTTCTTTGAATATTATGCACGGGGTTGTCCCGGTATATATTATCAGTCACGGACCCATTATTATAATGCAATCAAGTGACCTGATAAGAGCGTGTGCCCTGACATATTGGACAAAGCCTGGTTTTTACCCCATCACTCACGGACTGGGTTGCAGACAAGTACATGATGGGGGGACCTACAGCTTAAGGTGGGTTCCGAACCACCAGAACCTCGGTAAAGGTACATAGAAAAATTTCAAGAGGTACTGGCTCAGGGATCGAACCCCGAACCTCTGAGGTGAAGTCCGAGCGTCTAACCAACTGAGCCACCGAGGCTCTCGAATAAAATTATTATTATCATTATTTAGAGAAGTTGTAGGCTCCGAAAGCTTCGATCATGATTCCTTAAAGAAACCAATCCCAAAGCTACTGGAACGTATACGTCATCCGCTTCTGCTGCTTCTGTCCTAGAAGGTAAGCAAGAGCGGGAAATTTACGCGTGAGAACATCGGGCAACACTTATCCTTGGAGCCAGGTCTCTACCCGCGGATGACCTTACGCGGCAGGCAACACAGTTGGAGATGAAGGTTTCACCTCTGGATACTTTTTTAGAGCTACCAATCTTTGTAGAATTTAAGAGGAACAGTGTTGACGGACCAGATGGAGTGATCCCAGGAGAACAGCCTTTTGCATCCGGTTCGCGATGAAATGAGCCTGACGCTGGCAAGCCGGAATCTTGTTGAGTTGGCTTATAAATGAAGCTTTCATACCTCCAAGACAGCCGATTATGAGAATTATAAGATGGACTTTGTAGCCTTGGTACAGCCTACTCAGATCGAAAAGAAGTGCTTGATATTTCGCCCGTTTTTCTCCCTTCTTTGCCGTGATCGGCTGGTGCCGAGAATTCAATCACGTAAATGATCTTGTTCTTCAGATCTTGGAGGATAATGTCAGGCTTCGTAGCACTGATGTGTTGAGTGGTGGAGAATGAGAAATTCCAGTAGATCTTACACTGATCATTCTCCACAACTGACTCGAGTTCCCCCTGGGCGTATGGCAAGACGGGCAATAGATCAACACCATAGAAATGCCTAAGATGGTAATATAACACTTTTAGAGCTGCATTGTGTCTCTTTATGTACGCGTAGCGTGCATATTTAGAGCATCCACTGAGAACATGTCCAAGTGTTTCTGGCTCTTGCTTGCACGCTCGGCAGTTGGTATCGCGTACAGGTACATTCATTATGCGCTCGCGGTAAACTAAGGTGTCTATGACGCCGTCTTGACAGGCAAAAAGAAATCCCTCTGTCTCCGATCTCAATCCAGCAGACTTGAGAAACATGTTGGACAGACCCATCGAGAGCTCTTCTCTACGTATGATGCCGTAGAACTTACCATGAAGGGGTTTCTCAGCATGTTCTCTTAGTAGGAGCGTATGTTCTGCTTCCTGTATACGACTTTTGAGCACCAGAGGTGTTAGTGATGCTAGGCCATGTATAATGTCGCTGGAATTAAATGGGAGGTCAAGCTCCTCTGCGGCCCTATCTGCTGCATGCTATAGCAACACCGCAGCATTGGCGACTTCATGTTGATGTACGAGTCGCATAAGGGAATCCGTGCTTTTTAGAACTGAGCAGGCTGTAGCCAGAACCGTTCTTTGATGAAGACACTCAGCTTAGCAATCCTCTACCCCCGTTATCGCGAGGGAGATATATTCGAGGTACGGAAGATCTAGGATGAAGACTTCGTTGTATTGTCATCATCTTGCGTGTGCTTCGATCAAGTTGTTTTAACTCATCGATGTTCCATTTTACTGCACCAAACGTGTAGAGCAGTATAGGAACGGCCAGCATATTGGTCGCCGGGATCTTATTCTTTCCAGATAATTCAGAAGCCCAAATTTTTCTGAGAATTTGGCGATACCTTTTTCCAAGGGCCGTTTTCAAGTTATGCACATTTTGGGTTTCCGCTTGCGGTATTCCAAGATATGTATATGTTTCTCCAATACCAAGATGTTGAATGGTATTTCCGCCTATGAGTTGAACATCCTGATCGTCACTGGGTGATGTAGTTTCTTGCCTTCCTTGGTGTAGGTGGACGCAGGCACACTTGTCCAGTCCGAAGCTCATGCCAATCGCTTTAGAATACCTATATACCGCATCTACAAGGATGTTAAGGTCCTTTTTTGAGGAAGCAAAGAGTTTAAGGTCGTCCATGTATAAAAGGTGGTTGACCTTATATTCTCTTCTGTTCGGCGGGCCACGTAGGTATCCAGAGCTTTTGCCTCGGAGCACAATAGATAGAGGCAAGAGGGAGATGCAGAAAATTATCGGACTTAGAGAGTCTCCTTGAAAGACCCCCCTCTTATATGTGACAAAGCTTGTAGTCACTTGTCTTTTGTCAGATGTTATGACAAATCTTGTCCGCCACAAGAGCATAAGCTTTTTTATGCATCTCACTATTTTCTGATGCACCTCCATGCACTCAAGGAGCTTAATAAGTAGCTCATGGTTCGTGTTATCGAATGCCTTACGGTAATCAATCCAAGCCATGGACAGATTGCGTCGATACCTGATCGAGTCCTGGGTAATACACCTGTCTATTAACAGGTTCTCCCTGCAACCTGCCAGCCCTCTCTTGCATCCATGTTGTTCGACTATTACACTCCATACCGGCTCGATAGATGTCAATATCCTCTCTTTGAGGATGCCAGTGAATAGCTTGTAGCTGATGTTTAAGCAAGCTATGGGCCTGTAGTTCTTTGGACTTTACAAATCTCCGGTCTTAGGGATCAATACCGTGCGTTCTTCCACTAGCCACTGCGGGACGGGTTGTTCTCCGTTTAAGAAAGTAGTAAATATACGAGCTAGATGTTGGTGCGTAGAATTAAACTTCTTCCACCAACAGTTGTTGATTTTATCTGGCCCTGGCGCTGAAAAGTTCTTAGTTCTAGCGATAACTTTCTTTACTTCTTCAGCAGTAATTAGTGGACACTCTTCCTCTGGACCTTGTAACCTTTGCCTTTGGCAAAAGTTACGAAAGAGTGATATATCAGAAGCGTCTTCATTTAGCTGATAAGTATCTCCATATACTTGCTCCCAGAAGACTTGAATCTCTTCTCGACTAGGCGGATTTTTAACTACACATGACGCTTTATTGAACAGACGGGAAGGATTAGTAGAAAAGGTGGAATTTTCCTGAATCCACTTAACTCGCCGTTCAAGGCGCTGTTTCGCTGTTGAGAGATCTTACTTTTTGCGTCCAGTGCGGCTTGATGGTCGACAGTTTACACTGGTTCAGCGTGTGATTTGCTTTCCTCAAGTTTCGAGCCAGTGCCCTAACTTTTGGAGTGAACTTTTTATTTGATGTTATGTAGCTAATCACGCACTGAACATTTGATGCATGCCGTCTCGATGTTTCAATTTTGAACTGATGCTGTGCAATACGCTCGCGTGTCTTACTCAGACGTGCCGAAGTATCGTTACTTCTATCGTCGCTAAGCAGGGAGACCGCCTTCTCGTAAACTACACAGTTCAGATTCCAGAGATTAACATCTTCGGGGAGCAAATCGCGGAGAGCAGTATTAGCTTCAGCTAATTTGTCCATCCTGAGGAAGACTTTTTGGTGGATAGATCTCCTACTTCTCATGTTGGCATTATCAGCTATCTGCAAAGGTGGTCTTGTTGGAACGGGTGGAAAGTTCGCTGGAGGCTGTTGCTCCTCTTCCTGTTGATAAAGAGCTTCATTACCGTTTTTTCGCAAGAAGGATACCTGATCTCTTAAATACTGAGGCGTTTTATGATCATATTCTGGGTGCATATTGACCCAACGGTCATGTAACCTCTTCATGAATCCTCTCCGCGCCGGTGAGCTTCTTTGCCAACAGGTAAGAAGGTCCCTCCTGAGTTGGTCCGACCATTTAAATCGATGTTCTCGCGTTTGTCCGGGGTCATTGCCTGGTCGTCGCCTCGGTTCGTTCCTATTGCCACTCCCAACTGAACCATGGCCTCCATCCGAGAGAGGCCTATTGTGGGTGGCACTGCGCGATACTTGTGTCGTAACCGCATAATTCGTTGCATTGGGGAGTTAGCCCAAACAACTCGGCTGACTGCAAGAGCCGGAGCTCTCGGGCGATGGGGTCGCCACATCCCTACTATTATTATTATTATCAATGCTGGAGGATTCGGACATCAAAAACAGAAGACTGCGATATAAAATCTTTTTTGATTTTATAGAAATTGGCATGCTTTACAGGTAATTTTTGCATAATTAAGAAATATTTGTTGAAAATCTTAGAGTCAGCTCTTTAATATCTTGGATATTGTCAGATAAAATCTTCTGTTTAATATTTATGGATAATCTACTTCAATGTCTAGATTTCTGTTCTATAGTTAAATAGCTAAGATATTAACTAGTATAGTAGATTTTCTAAATTTTTATTAACATTTAGAAACTATATCTGAAAATTACAAATGGTTTCCTAAAATTCCTAAATGGTAACAGAAATATAAATTATCAAGATGGAAATAAGTGGGCACTTGCTACTGCGTAATCCTCGCTTTGCGAAGGGCAAAGCCGTCTGTTTGGCGTGGTTTGCCCTGTGTGTGTATTTGTTGAAAAATAGACGCAAAAAGTGTTTTCGAATAAGTTTAATATAAATACACAGTCTATCAGTTTTATAATGTTCAAAACGTGGATTACCTCGTGTTTGAACATATAGAATTTATAACAGAAAATACAATTAAAAGATTGTTCTTACTTATAAATCTCCTCCGAAAATAAATAAGGCTATTGTAGACGAATTAGAACTTACTACTCGCTCCTTTTCGAATAAAAATGGAAGGATTATAAGACGAAAGATTATCCAGGCAAGGTTATAAATCGAAAATTATCTTCGATTCGTGTAAAGTTTAAATGGAAAGGTTAACTTTTGTTGCGGCGAATCTTTCACCTGGAATCGATGTAAACTTTATCTTTGGATTTTTCTATTAAGTGAAGTCAATTCTGTCTCAGAGGATTTAAAGTTCTGCACTCAGAGAAAAGTTGTGTTGATTCAAAAAAGCTGTTTGTTCAACTCAATTTGATTGTTGAAACTAAAAAATTTGGTCAGCGCAAATAAACTTTTGGTTATTTTTAAGAAACACAACGAATTAATTTGGTCAATCCAAAGTAATTATTTATTTGAGCATGTTTTATTGATTCAACGAAATAAATGTGTTGAGCGGAATATATGATTTATTAGAAAATGATTTGGTTAAAGTAACGAAATAATTTGGTTGATTCTACCAAATACTTTCATTAAATACAATAAACATACCGAAACAGATGATGTCACCCTACGCCGGGGACCATACGTAAAAATAATTAAATTAAATTTTATAGAACTAGTCCTATAGTGGAGGGTACGACGGGTAGTTTAGTAAAAGTTAAAATCTTCTTGGTTTTACATTGCGTCAAACTATTCTAGGAAATGTAATACAGAGTTCTATAAAATGTAAAGGATGAGGTGACGTATTCTCTATTAGAAGGCAGGATGCGAAAAACGTAGAATAGTTCTAGAAAATTTAAAAGTCCAGCTGACATACAGTCTACATCGGAGAAGTCTCGAAACTATAGAGAACAGTTCTATAAAATTATGGCCGATTTTTAGCCTAGAGAAAATAATCTTTTTTATTATCATTATTATTATCATTATGCTTTAATATTTGTTCACATATTTAAGTATATAAATATTAACTATTACACAAACAATCACTACACTAATCATCGCACACGCACGCTATTAAAATTCTTATTCGCTGTGGGTTCGAACCCCCTACCTACGCATTCGGAACTCCTAACAAATCCTCGCGGATAACATAAATTGTAGTATAAAAAAAAATCTAAAATATATGCTACAGCTGTGCAGGGCTGTTTGACAAATTTTTGTGATTTGAAAATTCTAGGTTAATGATTTCGGAAATTTGAAATTTCTGGAGTTTTTCATTTATAATGTCAGTAATTTCAAGAATATCATATTTCGAAAAATTAGTTTAAAAGTTAGGTAATTACAAATTTCGGGATCGTTGACATTTTTAAAATTTTGGAAATTTTAAATTTCGAAAAATTTTTTAATCACAAATTCTTTTTTAGTTATAAGTTCTAGTAGGTTCAAGATTAATAAGATGTTAGATAGCTTTATAGAATAAGTTTATATAAGTTACATAAAATTAAAGGCTTACATTGAAAATAATTTAAAAAGTTGAATTCCTAATTATATATTTTTTGAATCGATTAAGTAAGATATGACATTGGAAAAGTTGAATCTATTTCAATTTTTAACGTTGAAAATTAAAATCTTAAGTTTTCCAATAACCGACACATCTCTAAATGGTAAGTCCACTACCCGGGTGCAAACTGATGTCGACTCACCATTGGTAGTTATTTTAGCTATTGGCACAACTTAAATTTTACAAAAGTTCTCCTAGAATACGCTAAACTGGGTGTGGAATACTGCTAAACGACCTGGTGCACGTTCCGGTGCACCCTGATTGTCGACTCACAAATGTTAGTTATTTTGGATGTTGACACAATTTAAATTTTAAAAAAGTTCTCGTAGAATACGTGCTAAGCGACTTGGTGCACGTTCCGGTGCATCCTGATCGTCGAGTCACCATTGGTAGTTATTTTCGCTATTGACACAATTTAGATTCTAAAAAAGTTCTCGCAGATGACGTCTTAAATGACCTGGTGCACGTTCCGGTGCACCCGGGTAGTGGACTTGCCATTTAGAGATGTGTCGGTTATTGGCAAACTTAATATTTTAATTTTCAACGTGTGCTAATGTTCTCTAAGACTTGGATTCTTTTTCTCCCCCCGCGGGAGCGATGCGGAAAAGTCGCTGCCTGTGCGTTAACAGAATTCTTGTAGAGTTATTCCAGATTTGTTCTAAATTAAATCCTGAAAGTTATACAGGATATAGAAAATTCGTTCAAGGTTCGCTCTCATCCCCGACTCTTGAAATAGTTCAAGAAAGTTTAATGAACTTTTTTTCCGTGCAGTTTGCGTGTCGAACAGTTTCTCATCTTGCGTCGTGTCGCGAATAAGTACAAAAATTAAGGATACGAACGATACTAACAATGTCAACGTTCTTAAAAAGCGGGGGGTGAAACACTATGCAGAACATTTTGAACGTAAGTACAACGTTTAGTTCGCAGGGTTCACACCGGTGCAGGTAATCTAATTCAAATCATCACATTATCAAGTTTAATTATTTCCCAGCAAAAAAGAAAGTATTGATACGAATTGAATTGAAAAGACTAAGACACCCTGCAATTCCCGCTTTGCGACAATGACGCATTAGACCTATGTGTCAATGCGTGTAAATTCGCGAAGACGGTATTTCAATGTTGAATCTTTCCATACGTACAAACACGGTGCAAAAGGCTAAGGTCAGCATCTACACTTCAATGCGTCAGCACGCAAACGCCGTAACTGTGGCCAATGCGTCTGAATTCGCGAGAGTAAAATACACACTCGAATTCGAAAAAATCATAACAGACCTTTTTTGTAGAGCCACGAATTCCCTACAAGAATATGTTATGGTCTTAGCAATTCATTAAGCCGTTCAAGAGTTACAACACTCCAAATTAAAAAAAAAAATTCACATGCTATTTAAATGGGAAATAGAAATTCGCGATGAGCGACCTCTTAATATTAATATTAAGAGCTCTACTTGTCACATGCGTCTTTTTACACCTTTCCGGAAGTTTTTAATCTGGGGGTTTCGAAAACAATAGTCGATTTTTTTTAACCAGCCTAATATACATATATGCGTTACAATGCGAAATCAGAAAAGTTACTCTGCACAGAAGTGAGGCTTACTACGCGAAATAGTAACTTCTTCTCGCTGG
Source organism: Andricus quercusramuli (assembly GCA_932178445.1). NCBI lineage: Eukaryota > Metazoa > Arthropoda > Insecta > Hymenoptera > Cynipidae > Andricus > Andricus quercusramuli. The sequence continues at coordinate 24,071 of CAKNXH010057788.1, forward strand.
GTGTGGACGATTACCAAGCCAGTGCATCCTACTATTTGAAATCGTTTATCCTACTCTTTTAACCCTTTCAGTCACGCAATTCAAATATTTTTTTATGTTTGTTTATTCATATATTCAATATTATAAAGAATTTTATTAATTAAACTATATTTTTATGTTCTTTCAATACTAAAGTAACTAAAAATGCAAAAAATTTCAGGAATTTTAATGAAATATAAAAAAATGACGAGAAAAAAAATCAGGTAGCCTATATATAGGCTTCTGTGACTTAAATCGTTAAAAAGTCAGTTTAACATACCTGAACACAAAATAGTATAAATATATAAAATAGAATAAAGCTGCGGTTCAATTTAAAATAGTTACAACTACTGGTTTGGAGAGTTCTTCCAACGATCCACTTTTTTCCGTGTTGATTCAACTAAGCATTTGATTGACCATATAGCAATGTATTTATTTGATCCAACCAAATTTTTGTTGAATCAACCAAACTTGTTTCTGAGTGTGTATCCAAAAAAATATTAAAAATTATTTTTTTTTTAAAAGGAAACATGAAGGATATAAGAACAACAATTTTCGGAATGATCAATTATATTATAAACTCTTCATATGAAAGTACATAGCTTCACAAATTACAAGAAATATAAGCAAAAATTATGTCAAAAAGTTATACAAGATATGTACGTACAGGATACAAACGTGTATGTTTAAAAAGATGTCAGTAATGCCCGGCAGCTAGGGGGATGAAACTTTTTTGCAATTATTTACCATAAAAATCTACAGTACTCATATCTCCACGGGATTGCTTTCCACCATGCGATTCAGTGGTTCTAAAAAGTATAACTTAATTAGTTTAAATTTAAGGAAAAACATTTTTTTTCGACCAGTTATAATCATTAAAACATACTTGAGTGGAAATAGTTATTTGTGATACAAGTGCGCAAAATAGGTGATTGTGATCACACGAGTTACCAATCACCTATGCGCACGTGTAGGGGAGCGGCGGCGAATGTGGCGCGTTCGAGTTTTCGAATATTAACGCATTTTCTGCTTGTGGAGGTAGTTTCATTACATGTATATATGTTTTCAACCTTAAATTATTAAAAAATTGGGATAATTAAATTAATTGCCTGATTTTTATGACGAAAAGTTAGTTTTGGTTATTTCGCTTGTATTGTCAGAGTAGCTAAAAACAAGTAAAAAATTACAGAAGTTTCGTGTAAACTTATACAATTTTTTGGGAATATTCTGTTTCGAGTTTCTTGAATGCTTTAAAGTTCAACATTTTGATTAAAATTATTAAACTTTTATGTAAAAAATCTTTATTAAATACTTTTCACATGCGACTAATATGGCGCATTAGGGACTAAAATCGGCAGGTAACTTAGCGCACAAGTTTGTGGTTTGTTTTGCTCGGGGAATTTTGTAGAAATAAAGTGCCGGTTTTTGGTTAGAAGGTAAGAAATATTTACTCAAAGTAATAAAATTTCGTTTCTAATATGCATAAAAAAGTTTTATCCTAATTATTATCGTGTATTTTAGAGTTGTTTTAGAATAATTGTATTTTGAAATCGTTTCACCAGTTTTCGGGTTAGGTTTGTTCTGACAGAATAAATATTTAGAGGGTTTACAATAGTGATATTATTCGAATGTTGAATCATTATAACTGTTTTGGAAAATAATAAATTTTACTTATTATTACTATAATTTTGATCTATTGTTTATACAACGTCTGTAAGCTTATCTTAAAATACAACATTTTTAGTACTCCTCAAATTATTGTAAGACAATCTGTACTGTTAAAAAAACATTTTTTCTTGAAATTTGGGCAGATATAATCCCTCAATTATGTCAATAATATTAAAAGTGAATACATTTATCTTATTTTCATTAAATTTTACTAATTTTTCTTCATAATTTGTTTTTTATTTAATAATTATGAACTGAAATCGGAACGCGCCACATTACCAAACAAGGTAGGACAACTTGACGCAGATGCTTTTTTTGGAAAACACATTAATTAACTGTTTTAATGAACTGCAATTGAATTATCTCCATGTATATAGCATTGGTAAGATATTAGCCTAAACAGAATATATCTTATTACAATATTTTACTTTATATTTGAATTTTAATCGTACATTTTCCTTTATATGCGCCGCATTCGCCGCCGCTCCCCTATCACACGCTATTTTCTGCAACGCCTGTCCGAAAAAGTTGTTTTAGGAGGAGGTAACAAAAAAGACTAATTTTATATTGCACAGAGTGGAGTAAAGTAATTTGAAAAAAATTTTGAAACAAAACTAAAAAAAATTTTTGAACAAAATTTTTGTGGAAAAAAAAGTTAAGAAAAAATTTTTGTGGAAAAAAAAGTTGAAAAAAATTTTTTGTGGAAAAAAAAGTTGAAAAAAAATTTTGTGAAAAAAATTGTTGAAAAAAAAATTATTAAAAAAAAATTTTGACGTTTATGCTCTTTTGCCCCGGGGGGAGGGGTTGGGGCGTACGAAACCCTAAAAACAAAACTACAATCATTAAAAGATTTGTTCAAGTTAAATCTAAATTTATTTTAAGAAGATATCAACACCAGTGTTTAAAGTTACCTAATTGCCAGTGTCTAAAGTATCTTATCTCGAAAGTGCGCATGCGTGGCTTTTTCACCAGTGCCTATAGTAAGCCATCTTCAAACTGCGCATGCGCGAAAATTGTTTGCACACAGTCTGCTCAAAAAAGGTACTTTAGGCACAATTTAAAAGCATGAAAACGTAAACTTTTGAGGTGGGTGTTGCAAAAAGTTTATTTTGTTGTGTACTCTCGGTATGATGAAGTACATATGTATCAATATAAACAGATAAGTGATATCTAGATGGATCTTGTGTGATAATATTTGTTGCATTCCAATCGTGTTACTTATTCAAGCTTCTATCGGGGAAGTTTGTGTAATTGAAATCTGCAGAAAATTATTTATTGGACATTTTTAGGAATAATCAATGCTTGATCTTTGAAAACTTAGAAATTTTGAATCTGCAATAAAAACTTCACAATCTCCCTGGCGGACCGGCCGAACGCAAACATTACGCTCCAGCGTAACGGTAAAGTAATGCTAAAGTAATGGTAAAGTAATATGGCATTATAATTAATAAAGGAAACAAAATTAATATGTAAACTGTTGCAATTATAATAAAACGTTGAAATTTACGTTCAACGGTCATGCCGCAATTGCAACAAGTTGCTTTTGCAGCATTAAAAAATAAAAAAACATAGTGACCGTCATTGCAGTCGGGCCCCTGCATATTGGCAACCCGCTAACGTGGCTTTAAGTGGGTTGCCAGTCTGCAGGGACCCGACTTGAATGACAGCCACTTTGTTTTTTTATTTTTTAACGCTGAGAAAGCAACTTGTTGCAATTACCGCATGACCATTTAATGTAAATTTTAACGTTTTATTATAATTGCAACAGTTTACATATTAATTTTGTTTCTTTTATCAATTATAATGCCATATTACTTTAGCATTACTTTACCATTACTTTACCGTTACGCTGTAGCGTAATTTTTGCGTTCGGCCGGTTCGCCAGGTCTGAAACTTTAGTTTTTTTTTAATACAGAATTTTGAAGCTATTTGGGTAAAAATAATGTGCTCTTTTATATTTTGCAATAAAAAATTGATTTTTTAAACAAGTTCTATTAGAAATTGGGCTTGCGATTTTTTACTAGTCGCGGAAAGTCAAAAATACAAGGCAAAAAGAACACAAAGTTACTTGCGGACGATGCCTTTATCAAAGAGCTCACATTATCAGGTTACATATCTCATTACTTAAATCCGTTTTTTAACAATGTCATTATTTGATATTTAATTAATTCGTTGGCCTTGCATTTCGGTCAGCGTACCCCATACCACGGGACATGGTGTCCGTCATATTACTGCCGATTTATTTCATGAATATGACTGTTGTAGAATAAAAAACGTACAATATAATAATTCTTGAAAGTATAATGTAATGAAAAAAAAAATTACTCGAGACATGATCAACACTAAATAAATGTTTTCTTATCAGTGAAAGTAAAGTATGTCGCAAAGCCTAGTTATAACCTCTTATCCCTCGAAAATTCTATTCAGCGTGTAAAGATCTGCATTTACCTTTAATAGATATCTTGTTTACCGAAAGTTACTAAAGGCGCGAAAATTCAAAACAGGCATTGATCAATAATATTCTAAATCCTTTTTATTGAATTAATGTTCAACCCATGTGATTAGGACCACCCTAATAAATAAAGAGAATCGCTTGAAGTGTTTTCGAAATAGGAAATTATAATTAGGAATGGAAAAAACTTCATAACAACAAGTTTTAATCTTTCTAGGTTATAACCTCAAAGTTTACATGCTGGTCTCTTTCAAAGGAATAAAACATGAAATTGAGCGGTCAAGTAAAGAGAATCCTTTCAAGTATATTTTAATAGAAAATTATAATTAGGAATGTAAATAGATTTATAACCTCTATAACGACAATTTTTATATTTGTAGGATATAGTCAAGAATTTCACATGATATTCCGTTTCAAAGTAATTGAACGTGAACTTGTTACTCACCGTATTATTATTAAATATAGGTTCAAATCACGTTTCGATTTTTTTTATCTGTATAACTTTATTATTATAACAACCTCGAATTGTATGAAGCAGAACAGACACAAATAAATTTCAGAGTTTTTCTACATCATCGATCAAATTACCGATCTGTTATCAAGCACTGTTACCATCTCCACAATATTTTGCAGACAGCATGCCCCGTATATCATGTTTCAAAATTTTATTAATTTTAGTACATTTAGAACGTTTATAAAAATAATTTATGATACCATAGGTTTAAAGAAGTACTTCACCTATTAGAATCTAATATACTCATGCTTCAAGTATTTCAAAATATGCTGTAAGATGTTTTTTGTAATTGACACCATGCCCCACACGGACACCATACCCCACTCTCCCCTATTTCCATTCGTATTGTCTTGAAAGTTCATTCTCCTAGTTTATTTTGCGTGCCAATAAGCAGGTAGACAAACTCCAAGTGGGCAACTCTATTAAAGACAATTAGCTTGCGATGGAGCGTATTGTCATTCTCATTCCAAAGTAAAGAGAATTCAGAAGCACAAGATAATACTGTTACGTAACATACTCTAAGAATGATGAACGTTCTCTGTACTAAAAATTGCAGATTTCAACTCCTAGGCAATTTAATTACAGTGAAACCTCGATATGTAATTTGAAGTGCTTCGGGACCGAAAGACTTCGACTTATCGAGAATTCGAATTATAGAAAATAAGAGAAAATAAGATTTCCGGCTGGTGATGAAAAAAATTCGGATAGTCGAAAATTCGAATTATAGGGGTTCGGATTATTGAAGTTTGACTTTCCATTGCTCAGGATTTTTTTTTGTGTTGCGAAACTATGTGAATTGTAGAAGTTTCGTCAATATTTTTTCCTTTTGTGACTATCTTGTCTGAAAATAATAAATTAGGAACATCTTTAAAAAACCGAGGAGTCCTCTTTATCTCTGGTCCTTAAACTTCTTTTCCACCGCTCAAGCCCATAAAGAGGTGGTATTGCCCTCTTTACTGTTTTCCAGTAGAAAGATTAGAAAGTCGAGTTTTTAAGAACTAGCTTTTAAGTATGTATTAGCGTCGCTTTATGAATGAAATTACTTCTTGCATCAAAGAACTTTTTCCGCTCCTCGCTACACAGCAACGTGATTCTTTTGTCATAATTTATAGCTTAAAAGTTGGAGAGCTAAGACATCCAGTTGTGCAGAGATTTTAATTTAGAATTCAAATGAGAGTACCTAATTGTTTAGAACAAAATTATAGATTTTTCTGAATGTCTTAAAGAGTTAAAGCCTTAGTTGTCTTTATATTATCTTAATTTTTGAAAAAATATCACAAAGTTAAAATATTTTCACAAATTTGAATGTTTAGTGTTTAAAATTGTAATAAATATGATTTAAAAACGTGTATTCAGTCATTATAACCATTCTAAAATTTTATAAAAATTATGAACAATATTTAAGCTCTGAACAAATAATATTCTCTGAGAGGTATACTAATAAATAATAGTTGTTTATTATAAAATTCAACCTTTATTAGTGGTATTTTGTTAATAACCTTGTAGATTATTTACGCCTATTAAATCAAGATTTGCTGAAAATTCCTTTTGTGGTTTCTTTTTAAGTCAAAACTATAAATGTTAATATTTTTGAGTTTTGCTGAACTAAATTATTGCTTTAATCGCTTAAGATTAATGACGAAAATTATGATTTAGGTTTCAGTCATGGATCCTCAAGGGAGAGTTGAGACACGGGGTACTCCAATTCAAAAGTAATTCGAGAATTACTTTCTCTTCACGTAAAAGTAGCAATTCTTATCTCATCCTGATGTTTTAGGGCTCATTTTATTCCTTGAATAATTCTTTACAAATCTTTTTGATACATTTTTATCTTAAAAAATGTATTTAAGAATTATACAATAATTGCAGGGAGTCTAGCGACCCGAGAATTTGAAATTTGCCGGAAAATTTTGTGGTAATTTTCGGCATAAAATTACATATTATTAAATTATGTCGCCGATTTATTACCAGCCAATCGGAAGCTGGGAAATCTTCGAAATTTACTAACCAAAAAATAGCTCAGGCAACAATAGTTTTTGTGTAAAACGTTTTTAGAATAACAAACGCAATTTACCCAAAAAGTATTGAAATTAGACAATTTTTCACTCTGAATACAGATTTGATTCAAAACAGGAATAGGCCCTAATTATCTAGAAAAAATGTAATTCTATTATTTGTAGAGTAAAATGCGGGAATTAGGTTAGAAAATATAAATCCATTCTATCATTCACAGTGTTCTAAATTGAAGAATGAACCAATGAAATTCTAAATATTGAAAATTATATAATCTTGAAGTTATTTTAAGTTATAAACATTAAAAATTTAACGATTTTAAATTTCGTTTAAAACCAAACACTTTTCAAATAGAAAGTTAAATTATTTTTATTTGAAGTCTTTTGTAATGATTATTATACCATTAAGCCATTTCCCTTCCGGTGTAGGCGTGACTTGTTCGGTTGGGAGGTGGTGAAATAGGTATATAGGTACGAGGTAGATCGGTATATGGGTACAGGGTTGTTGGGTATATAGGTGTTAGGTATAGATGTTTTAGATTGATCTGGAGTTCTCGTGTTATTTATATAAATTACACGTTCACTCCGCAACACTGCTCCGACCCAGGTTGCTGATCAATCTCTCTAGCGATCACCCCAAGTGAGGAGCCTCACAAAATTGTTATGTATGGTTCCCCACTTGGGCCCATTAGTATCCAAGGTCTTTGTTTCAGGCATCATTCACTCTATCGTCACTCTGTTTATAAACTATTTGTCGCCACACATTTCTGTCCTGGCATACTACTCTAGCTTCATTCACATCCATGCATTTTTTCATGCAGGCTCTTGTATTTCTATGGCTTCTTATGTCTCTTCGTATTAGTGTCTCATTCACAGATTCTAACCATTCTTTCGGCGGTCTACCTCTGGGCATTCTGCCATTTACTTTACCTTTATACACTTGCTTGGTCAGTCGTTCATCTTCCATTCTTTCAAGATGTCCGAACCATCTTAACTGATTTCTTTCCCATATGTCAACTAGTGTCTCTCCTGTACCACATTCTTTGAGGATTGTCTCGTTTCGTACTTTGTCCATCAGTGTTTTCCCGCATATTATGCGCAGAGGTTTCATGCCGATCGCGTTGATTTTACTCCTGTCCTTTTCTTGACAGGTCCATGTCTCGCTACCGTATAGTACAGTCGGTACGAAAATAGAGTTATGTATGGCCATTTTAGCTTTTTTTGATATGTTTTTATTTGTGAGGATGGACACTGCTCTACCGATAACCTGCTTACCCTTATTTATGCGCCTATCTAATTCCCCATCTATTTTTCCGTCGCTAGTGAATAGACTACCTAGATATACGTACTTGTCAACTTGTTCTAATCTCTCATCATTTAGGACAATGTTGCATATTGTTTTCTCGCTTTTTCCCTCAAACACCATGACTTTCGTTTTATGCACGTTAATTTTGAGGTCCATGTTCTTCATGCTTGTATTAAGTTTATTCAACATTCTTTGCAAGTCTTCGACTGATTCTGCCATAACAATCTTGTCATCTGCGAAAGCCAACCCACTTACGTACCTTGACGGTTTCGAGATCTATACCTGTTTCGTCGAAGTTAAATTGTCATTTATCAACAAAAAAAATTTTAATTTCACTCGCAAATTAAAAATTAACAAAAATGATACAAACAAAATTCAAACGTTCAAAGTTTAAATTCATCACACTGAAATTTTACCGATTCAAGGCTTTTTATTTTAAACAATTTAATTTAAAATTTTTAAGTTTTCAATATTTGCTTTGTAATTTTCTAATTTTAAATAAACAGTCAAATTTTGCATTTAATTATGAATCTATTAATTTTTAACGTTAAAATATGTAAATGGCTTAATTTTTAACAGATTCAGAATCCAAGGAAAAATCAACACAATTTTGATATCTTATATGCCTTCAAAAATTCGTCTGATTTTTTTTTTGATATACACAGGGCCGCGTTCAATACGGGACCAGCGGGGCCATGGTCCCAGGGTCCCACAAATTAGGGGCCGCCACCAATGCGGAAACAATTGAAATTAGTTGGAGCATCGGCTCCTACTTCGATGACTTTTTTTTTAGAAGCCAGCCTAAACCTAATCCTAAACCGGTCCTCTTAGTAAAATTATTCCGATCCTAATAAAATAATATTAATTTTTGTCAACTTTTCTACTATCTAGTATGTAGATCCGTAGAGAATCTTTCAAGGAATAAAATGAGCTCTACAACATTGGGATGAGATAAGAATTGCTACTTTTACGTAAAGAGATAATGAATAAATATTGGCAGATAGACAATATCAACCTGAAATATTTTTTTCAGAACGCAATCATAAAACTGGCGTGTTTTCATGCATCCATAGACAGACGCAAAAGTACGCTTTCTGAGCGGCGTCTGGCGGTGCGTTGGATGAGTTACAAAATAGGGTCCAGTAAGCACGCCGTGACGTAGAGTTCAAAAAATACCTTTGTTTGTGCGTGCTCCGAGTATTTTCGTAACGCTATAGAGAGAGATCGTGGCAGACAAAGATAAAAAAAAAGAATTCATGGCGGATTAGTGAGCCGATGTTTCTAACGAAGAGTATAGCGTGTTCCTATCGCCTCGCACATTATATACATTGTTGTCCCATTCACGTTCGTTAGAACAAAAATGCAGCAGAGCTCATGCGTACCTTCACCGACTCAAAACGTGATTTTGCATTTTTCCATGGAGACAATGAAATCACGCCATTTATGATTTTGTTCTAAAAAGTATCGTTCGTGACTCCTGTGGACTGACGGCTTTTCTTTATGAAACGAGCGCAATATTTTTGTAACAAGTCGTTATAAAAACATTGCGCTCGTTTCAAAAAGAAAAGCCGTCAGTCCACACTAGTCACGGAATGTACTATTTTGTCCAACCCCCCTTGAAAACGCGCCATTGCATGCACGTGAGGCAGGCATAATGTGGCCGCTTCCAGCCCAGTGACGTTTGCACATGCGCACTCCGCCGCCGGGCCAACATGAAACTTTACGCCCGCTACATAACACTTTACGCCCGCTAAATAACACTTACGTCCGCTAAATAACACTTACGTCCGCTACATAAAACTTAACGCCCGCTGCACATACACTGCAACACGCAAGTGAGAATATAAAGGAAATTATGTTTATCTTTAAAAAATTGTATCGCTGTACCCCAGTCTCCCTTAGGCAAAGTATGCTATTTCTTTTTTTCACTTATAATCTAAAATTGTCAAGTTCACCAAACATCCTCTATCTGCTTAACATGCGTGTTCTCAAGGAGGGTAGGACAAAAAGTATGGTGTGTATCAAGGGCGTATAAAAGTCTCGGGCGGCAGTCGCACGAGGCCCAAAATTATTCACAATTAACGATGTTAATATTTCCCTCAATTTTATCAATCATTTTGAATCTCTCAAAACTAAAATTCGCCAAATACTATTAGTGAATAAAACATTTTTGTCATTAGTTGATTTTAATATTTTAATTATTTGTGTCCCACAAGTAAAATATCTCCAATAGTAATAATAATATGAATTACAGAATTTGTAATTACAAACATTTCTTGAAAATGCACATTTGGCGGGCCCTGTTTTTGTGAAAAACTTGACTGAATTTCTGAAACTTGTGTATAGGGACTTTCTAGTATTATTGAATATTATGTAATATTAATCGATATAATTTAGCACTGGGGTATTAATTGAAATTTTGTTAATAACTTTTAGGAAAAAATTATAATAAAGGTGCAAAATTGCGTAATGATTTAAATTATTGTTTTGAATTAAACATACAATTTGCAACCTCATTATTTATACGGAACATGCAATTCTTTATATTTGCTGATTCTTGATTTTTTTTTAAAGTATGGCTCAGTGAAAAAAAATGTAGCAATTTTGCAAAGTGGTTGCAATTGTTTGATGTAATGTTACGTATGTAGTTATGAGTTTGTAACCCAATAAGTGACCGGGAACTTGTTGAAATCTTAAATATTAAAATTTGTAGTCATCTAATTTTTTTCATAAAAAAAATGTAATAATGTTGCAAATTGTGGTATGATTAAAAAATGCCAATTTAAAAAGCAGTTGAAAATTCCAACCCATTTGAAGGTTGGGATCGTAAAAAAATACAGGGTGCACAGTCTCCCTCCTTTTTTTCTTAGTTACCCATTTTTTCTTGAAATTCCCCTTTTTCCCCCTATTCTCAAGAAACTTCACCTTTTCCCCCTTTTCTGTTCAAATATACGATATTTGAAATTTTACCCAGTATTGAATAATAATTAAATCAATTATAGCATTCAAATAAATTATTTATGAATAAATAAGGTACACGTGTCAAGTGCAGACAATTAAAAATTAATACTCTTTGAACAAATTTGTAGATGAACAGAAGTTATTATCCAATATAAAATTGGAACAATTACAAAATATACAGTACTTTTCAAAGAAGTATTAGAAGATTAACACATTTTAGTTCAAATGTACAAAGTTAAATACTAAATTAAAAAATGGAATATTCCAAATTCATCAACTGCAACTTTGAATGTTCTAACTTGAGCAATTTCTAATGTTTTTAAATCTTCACTTGAAAATCTAACTACTGTTGAAACTTTTTTTTTCGTTGAAAATTAATTTTTTTTAAGCTCACAATTGAACTATTCCATTTGTGTTTGAAAATTGATCTTTTTTAGTCAAAAATTCAACTATTTTGTTGCAGGTTCAAATTTCGTTCAAAAGTTAAAATTTTTGTCGGAAAGTTGGTTAAAAATTTAACTATTTGGTTGAAAATATATTTATTTTGTTGAAAAGCTATCGTTTGGGTTGAAAATCAAACTACTTTGTTAAAAATTCATTTTTTTAAACTGAAAATTGCAATTTTTAATTGAAAATTATTTTTTGTATTGAAAGCTTATATTTTTGAGTTAAAAATTCAAATATATTGTAGAAAGTTCTTTTTTTTCATTAAACATTCAATAATTTGGCAGAAAATTGGTTTTTTCATTTGAGAATTAGTTTTTTCAAATGAAAATGTAGCAACTCCATTTTTGGTTCAAAATTGATCTTTTTTATTTTGGAAATTCAAATATTTGGTTAAAAAATTATGTAATTTGTAAAAAATTCGTCCTTTCGTCATTTTCAGTTAAAAAATCATCATTTCAGCTGAAGTTATTTTTTGTTAGAAACTAGGTTTTTAACTAAAAATTTTAATTCTTGGTTGAAAATTCACTTTTTAATTGAAAATTCATATTTTTGTGTTGAAAAATCAACTGCATTATAAAAATTCTTCTTTCAGACTTCAACATTCAACAATTTGGGCGAAACTTCAGTTTTTGCAATTGAAAATTAATTTGTGGAAACGAAAATGTAACTATTTCATTTTTGATTAAGAACTGATGTCCTTAATTCAACAATTGAACTATTTTATTCAAAACTTATCTTATTTTTATTTTAGTTTTTCGGAAAAAAATGTTTTCGGGAGTTAGGATTTTTGGGATTTCTTATCTTTTTTGCGATTTTGGAACGTTATAAACACCATGAAAAAAATGTTTCTCATGAATAAAAAATAATAACATGTTTCTTTAGTTCAAGCTGAAATTTCAGGTTCAAATCAATCCAAAAAACATGTTTTAGTACATTTAAAAAAATTTAAATAATATAAATTTTTTTTCTTCGAATTATTACAATTTTTAATTGTAAATGTCAAAAAGACGACTGACGTTATTTACCGATTAAAAAATTTGTTTCTTCACTTATTTTGGATGTAGACCCACAAATTGTAACTTAAACGTTTCGACTAATTTTAGTACTTTCACTTCGCTCTACTGACGAGAGTAGTTTTAAATTTACATTGAAAGTATCCAATTTTTAAAAAGAAATTCTTTAATGGCAGAAATCATTGAAAAATCATTGAAATTTTTTTAAAATGTCATATTTGGTATAAAAAGATTGCAGGGTCCATTCTCAGAAATAAAAACATGTCAAAAAAAGCTGAAATGGCCATACATAATTTTATATTTGTACCGACTGTACTATGTGGTAGCGAGACATTGACCTGTCAAGAAAAGGACAAGAGTAAAATTAACGCGATTGGCATGAAACCTCTGCGCACAATATACGGAAAACACTGATGGACAAAGTCCGAAACGAGACAATCCTCAAAGAATGTGGTACAGGAGAGACACTAGTTGACATATAGGAAAGAAGTCAGTTAAGAATGAAAGATGAACGACTGACCAAACAAGTTTATAAAGGTGAAATAAATGGCAGAATGCCCAGAGGTTGACCGCCGAAAAAATAGGTAGAATCTGTGAATGAGAAATTATTTCGAAGAGACATAAGAAGCCATAGAAACACGAGAGCTTGCATGAGAAAATGCATGGACGTGAAGGAAGCTAGAGAAGTATGCCAGGACGCCTGAAACAAAAACCTTGGATACTAATGGGCCAAAGTGGGAATCACACATAATAATTTTGTAAGGCTCTTCACTTGGGGTGATCGCTAGAGAGATTGATCAGCAACCTGGGTCGGATCAGTGTTGCGGAACGAACGTGTCAGGGACGAGCTGGGGCATCAATGCGGCCCTGGCATTTTTTAGGTAGGCGGCCCTTTTTGCCCCCCCCCCCCCCCTGTCGTTAAGCTATAATATATTGAGCAATATACTAATTTTTTAACTGGTAGAGAGAGAAAAAACGAAATCGTCTGCACTCTTCTTTTTTAGTATGCCCTCGGCGGCGGCCCTCAAGGCTCGCGGCCCACCGGGAAATCCCCCAAATTCCATACGGCCAAACCTGGCCTGGAACGTGTCATTTAAATGAAAAACGAGAACTCTAGATCAATCTAAAAAATCTATACACCCTACCTCACATTACTCCTTTCCTAGCCGAGCAAGCCACGCCTACCCCGAAAGGGAAATGGCCTAATGGTATAATAATAATAATAATAATAATAAAACATATTTTTTAAGTATTTTTTTTATAATTTAATGAATTCAACATTTTTTTAATATCAGTTATACATCAAAGAATGATCATTACTAATTTCGTGAACTGAAATAATCGGGAATATTCTTATTTTGAACTAATTATTAATTTCCCTATATGACTCAATGCTTTTGTGGAACAGGACGATCGTAGCGGCGCCTATCGGCCGACGGATGAATTTCATCCGTCAAGTGGAACTCGTAAGCGACGACTTTTCTTTAGTAGTCGGATAGGGGTGTTCAGAATAAATAACTGAAGACGGCAACCATTATAGATATGCCGTAACGTCTGAAGTAATTGTAGTCTAATTGTATTTATTTCCACTGCATAAACTACAAAAATAGATTTTTTTGCATATAATAAGATACTAAAATGCATAAAATTACACCGGGAATTCGTTGGGCGAAAATTAATAGACATCCTGTTTTAACTAATTTAAGTACAATATAAATTTTATAGCCTTATACATTTATATGCTGTTTCAGAATACATACTTTATTTTCAGGATACGTGACGAAAGCCCTCTCACTTTACAGTTGTATGGGAACTGATAAGATTAGGCTTGTTTTACAAGCGAGTCCTTATAGCAGTGCATTCATGAACTTTGTATTTTAAACTAGTGCTGCATTTTTTAATAATTGAAAATAACAATAAAAGGTTGCGTTTTGTGCATTAGAGTAGGCTAGTAAATTCCCCAGGAGGTTAAAACTCCGCCAAACGTAAAAAATTGTATATCCTCATATTATGATATATTGAATAAATTTTTGTTTGGCTGAAAATCCTCAGCAGCTCTTAGGAAGGACAATAAAATTAAAAACAGTAGAGAAATCTAAAAGCCACCCTTAGAAACTAAAAAAAAATATATCTAATTATTAATTCTCGAGTTTTTTTTACAGTTATCAGTGTAGACATTTAATGAATTTCAGGTAGAATAGTTTTACTACTTTAACAAATTTCTTATAATTAACGTACCTATGGAGTGGTCTCTGAAAGTATTTAAAAATACATTGCACTATGTATATAGGGAATAAAAACCAGTATCAAGGGGCATAAACTCGGGCATAAACCTCCACAATACGTTTACAATTCGTATTTGATCATATAATAGATTAGTGATGCAATATCGAAACGAAAATATCGATATGACCGATATTGACATATCGGACATAAAAATATCGATACGACTGATATATCGGTCAAAATTACCGATATATCGATAAAATATCGATATTTTAATTTTTTTAATTAAAAAAGTAAATTTACTTATTCAATTTAATAATGTAGGCAATTGAATATAGATTGTTTTTGGATTTTATAATTTGTAATCAATTTTTATTTATAAAAACCGATACAAAATTTAAAAAAACGCATGAATGTCACAAAATGTGATATTGTCAACGATTTTTAGGTATTATTTTAAAAAGTACAAGTTTCATTCGGAGATTGTCCATAATTTCATTCGTGGAATATAGTAGAACAAGTTTTTTAGACAAGTAATAAGAGTTTCAGAGTCTATTGTTTTGACTGGTACTTAACAAACCATATTTTCATCTCTGAACAGCACTTTATCACAAAGTTTGCAGTAAGCCTGGATTTTATCCACTTGGATAAAGAGCTTCCAATAAGGAATTTTTTTTCACTATGGCTGTGAATTATAACCTGTATAGAAAAAAAATGATTCATTTTATAAGTTGTTAAGAAAGTTTGTCAAATTTTGAGATAAATATTTACAAACTGTAATTGAATATATATTAATTAGGCATATTTCGAGAGCGTTTACCAATTCATTCAAGAAGCATATTAATTCAAAATACTTTACAGACGATTAGAGTCCATTACAACATGCACATTCTTATTTTTCACTTTTCGCATTTCTCTGCTTTCATCCCCCACTTTTCATCGAATGCGAAAAAAATCTCCAAATTCGAGCAAAATCGCTTAATATTTAGGGGTGGCGCAAAGACCATGAAGTTTCCCATTGATTTAACATGTGAAAAAGTCAGCTTCTTGTATATCTATTAATTAAACACGATAATATGTTACGAATAATTCCGTGCTTCAGCATATTGTTCAGAATTTGTCAGAGAATAAGAATCAACAATAAATTTTGAGGTTGAACAATTTTAAGCTTCTCTTATGGGTCTCCAAAGAAAACCCCATAAGTGACAAATTTGAATTTTACGTAATATTGCGGTTAATTGACGCTTTTTATAAGTTTTTTCACATAAATAATCATTGATTAGTAATGAAAGAATACCCAGTCATTAGTTAACTAATATTCGATTGTTTAAACAGTTTTAATTAGTTAAAATTTTTGTTTTCAGCTAACTCGCGAAATGAACGTATTTTCTAGACATTATGAGTTATTCAATCAATAATAACAATAAAATAATTTGTTAAAACAATTTTACAATTATTCAAATAATACGTATTTGTTCAAGTATATATTTTACCTAAAAAAAAGCAAGAGAAACATTTTATATCACTAAATTTTCGACAAATTTTAATATTTTTAAGTGCTAATTTATCTACTATGAATACTCGTAGATGTTTAAACAATTAAATTTTTCTAAACAATTTTAATTTGTTTAAACATTTATAAGTATTCTTTAAAAACAAAGTGGAACATAAAAATATTTCAATCTTTCGAAAAATAGCAAAAATAAAATATGTAAACAAAAAAATTGTTCAAACAATTTAAATTTGTTTGAACATCTACGAGTGTTCATAATGAACAAATTGGTACTTAAAAGTATCAAAATTTGTCGAAAATTTAGTGAGATAAAATGTTTCTTCTGTTTTTTTTAGGTCAAATATATATCTTAAAAAATACGTATTATTCGAATAATTGTATAATTATTTTAAAAAATCGCTTCATAGTTATCATTGATTAAATAACTCATAAAGTCTAGAAAACCCGTTTATTTCGCAAGCTAACTAAAAAAACTAAATATTTAAACAAATTAAAATTGTTTGAACAATTGAATATCAGTTAACAAACGGCTGGGTATTCTTAAATGACCAATTAATGATTATTTATTGAAAAGATTAATTTTTGTATAAAATGAAAATTTCGAATGGGTACCTCAACTATCCTAAATATTTAAAAAGTTCCTTTACGCAAAGCCGATTAAAGTCAAGAGATTTTCTCTCTGAATACACACTTCTATTTGAAAACGGAGTACCGTTTATTATTTAAAAAAAATGTATGCTAGTATTTATTGAGTAAAATGAGGCAATTCAATTTTGAGGTGATAGAGCTTGAATACATTTATTGGAAATGTTGGAAATCTTCTAGATATATTATAACAAATAAAAGTGATAAAACTATTCATGTATTCATGTATTAGGTGAAACTTTGATAAAACAATTTTTTTTCCGTTACACGTCGAAAATATCGTTTTTGGGACAAAATATCGATATTAGATATCGATATATCAGAATGGAGATATCGATATGAAATATCGATATATCGGGTGAAGAATATCGATATTTCCGATATTTCGATATCGATATTGCATCACTATAATAGATTAAAAGTTTGCTTTTGGCTTGAAAATCGTGTTTGTATATTACTTTTACTTGGATTACAGACAAAAAAAAGTAATAAATATTCAGAATCATTATCAATGCTGTTAAACTGCTATTTATAATAATTAAAATGGTTAAAAATACGTTATTGATTGATCATAAAAATAGAAATTTGCAAATGGCAAATGTTTCTTTATGGTTTACGCTCAAATACAAAAAAAAATTATTTACAGAAAATTTAACATAAAGCATTTAGTTGCCTTCAATTTAATAGTAAATTTCATTTTGGCTGAAAATTGTGATATGTCTAGATAAATTATCCATATTTCTATAAGAAAGTCAAACTCTGTATCTTGAAAAATGAGATTGATTTAACTCTAATTTCTCAATGTAGAATAAAATCGACATTTTGTTATGAACTGTTTGCAAATATACGAGGGCACGATACACACGAGGGCTGGGGGCATATTTCATGTTTTCATTCACTTCTTTAGCCATCCTTCGAACTTTCTTTTCGCCTCAAGTATTCTTTCACAAGGATGATTATATACGATAGACGCGTTTCAATACTTTATATGAATTGCTATTTTTGGTTTAAAAAAATCAACCATTAAAATTTCTGAATATGCATCAATTTTGTCCTTCCAACAAACCAACAACATCTCGGTTTTGGTAGATTTAAAAAAAATGTGCAATTTCAAGAAAAGGTTTTTTGAAAAAAAAAAAAAATTTTTTTGTCCAAAAATATTAATTTATTTTACCCTTAAAACACATTATTCTTATTAAAATATGTGTTGTTGAAAAGAAATTTCAATAAATGTCAGTTTATCAATATTTTATAGATGATAAACTGTTACGCTCGCTGTTATGAATGAACACTCCGAAATTTCGATTGTAATTTTATATAAAATAAATATGATTTTTCTTCATTGCAGGGCTGATTATTCATTAAGCATTATTTCTTGAATGTTGCAGGATCTGCATCAATCGAGCAGAAAAACGGAAATGGCAACGCCAAGGGTAACAAGACGAACAATAACGGGGCCGAGGTTAATAGAAACGAGGACCAAAATGGTTCTGTCGACAAATCGCAAGCAAAGAAGAAGCCAGGAACACCTGGAAGTGGCCCTTTGCTGCAACAGGCGTAAGTTCAGACACCTTTCTCACATCCTTTAGTAAAGTAATTAGTGTGAATTTACAAAAGCAGATTATACTTACAATTAAACTGAAATATGCCACCAGTTCATTTTTTTATTTATTTTCCATATCGATCTTTAAAACTTGAATTAACACAGCAATTTAAAAAATCAGTTAGTGAAGCGTCTTTGTTGGTTTGTCATTGGGTTTCTCCAAATTCATTGAACTTTAGTCATCCTTTTTTTCGTAATTAATTTTGATAACTTTCCTCACATCACCCAATTAATTATATGCATATTTCAATTAATTTGTTTCAATTAAACAAAGTATTACACATTACAGATTAGATTATTTCTGTGATTATTTCATTACCCTAGAAATTTATAAACAAAAATATTCCGCATGTTTGAAAATTTGTAAATACTTTTTACATTCTCGTCATTATGAGAATGTATTGGTTTTATGTAAAATTTGACTTTGTGGGTTTTCATCAAATCTCCACGTTAGTGGAAGTCAGAAAAAATAGACAGGAGAAACGATTTTTACGAAGGTGTCTGTCTGCGCTTTGGCACACATTTTTACGGCCTAGAAAGAAAGAAAGAGTTTGTTAACCAGCTATTTTAGATGAAAATTCAAAAAATTAGAGCATTTTCAACATTTTTGAGACCATTTTTTTTCAAGATTTAAAAATTCTGTATAAGACTATTCGTAGTACTCAAAAAGACGAATATTCATCCTCATGACTTTTTTCGATAGAAAGCAAATTATCAGTGTTATAGCATTTTCAAATTAAAAAAAAAAAAAAAAGAACATTTTAAGCCAGACATGCCGAACTCGGGGAAATTTCCTCCGGGAACACATGTTCCGAGTTCCCTACTCTTTCTCCTAGAGAGCGGGAGTGGTGGTAAACGCTTGCGAGAATCTCTCCTCTGTGACGTACGCGTCTCCCACGCGCATGCGTCTACCACCACTCCCGCTCTCTAGGAACTCGGAACATGTGTTCCCGGAGGAAATTTGCCCGAGTTGGGCATTTCTGTTTTAAGACAAATTTGTTATTAATCACTTTTTTATAGGATGGGTAGTTTTTGTTTTATTCGTAAAAAACATTAAAATACAAAAAAAATTTTGGACAAACGAAACAAGCTATGAAAAAAATGAATAGACAAAAGGGGTGGAGTTCCGGGAAGCGCTTACTTCCGATTAATTTGAAACTCCGTATACCTATGTGAAAATACCCGCAAATTTGATTTTCAAGGTCAAAACCCCAAAAAACTAAAAATTTCATGTTTTTCCGTTTATTACAGTAAATAATAAAAATTTACAAAAAAGCTTCAAACAAAAGTTTTAGATCTTTTGAAAATACATATTTTATGTTTTATATGTTTTTACCCTACGACTGACCGTTTTAGAGAAAAGAAGGGAAATGTCGGTACGAAGTGTAGAATTGCTTAGGTCACACACGAAACCCATTCCAACGTATCATGGGGGGCGGGAAGGCACCCCTATGACTGGCCACAGAAATAACTTAGGTCACACCCGACCCCCTTCCCAACGTGTCATGGGGGGCGGGAAGCCACCCTTACGACTTGTCACAGATACAATTTAGGTCACACACGGCCCCCTTTCCAACATGTCATGGGGGGCGGGAAGGCACCCCTATGAATGGCCACAGAAATAACTTAGGTTACACACGACCCCCTTTCCAACGTCTCATGGGGGGCGGGAAAACACCCCTGTGACTGGTCACAGGAATAATTTAGGTCAAACACGACCCCCTTTCCAACGTGTCATGGGGGGCGGGAAGGCATCCCTATGACTGGCCGCAAAAATAACTTAGGTCACACACGACCCCCTTTCCAACGTATCATGGGGGGTGGGAAGGCACCCCTATGACTGGCCATAGAAATAACTTAGGTCACACACGACCCCCTTTAACAGTGTCACGGGGGGCGGGAAGGCACCCTTATGACTTGCCACAGAAATAATTTAGGTCACACGCGACCCCCTTTCCACCGTGTCATGGGGGGCGAGAAGGCATCCCTATGAATGGCCACAGAAATAACTTAGGTTACACACGACCCCCTTTCCAACGTCTCATGGGGGGCGGGAAAACAACCCTGTGACTCATCACAGGAATAATTTAGGTCACACACGACCCCCTTTCCAACGTTTCATGGGGGGCGGGAAGGCACTCCTATGACTGGGCACAGAAATAATTTAGGTCACACACGACCCCCTTTTACAGTGTCATGGGGGGCAGGAAGGCACCCTTATGACTTGCCATAGAAATAATTTAGGTCACACACGACCCCCTTTCTATCGTGTCATGGGGGGCGGGAAGGCACCCCTATGAATGGCCACAGAAATAACTTAGGTCACACACGACCCCCTTTCCAACGTGTCATGGGGGGCGAGAAGGCACCCCTATGACTGGCCACAGAAATAACTTAGGTCACACACGACCCCCTTTCCAACGTGTCATGGAGGGGGCGGGAAGGCACCCCTATGACTGGCCACAGAAATAACTTAGGTTACACACGACCTACTTAATGTTAGTACTTGGATGGGTGACCGTTCGGGAATACTTCGTGCTGTTGGCCCGTCGTGGGTGTGGTGAACCCACACTTGTAGTTATTTACTACAAGAAACTATCCACCTAGAAACACTACCCGAATCGGGTAGTGCCACGCCTACCCCGAAAGGTAAATGGCTTAATGGTATACATACGCACTTCGTCGCGGGAATATTATTTTCTCGAAAACTATCAGTCGTAGGGTAAAAACATATTCAACATAAAATATGTATTTTTAAAAGATCTACAACTTTTGTTTGAAACTTTTTCGTAAATTTTTTTTATTTACTAAAATAAATGTAAAAACATGAAAGGTTTATAGTTTTTTGGGGATTTGACCTTGAAAATCAAATTTGCGGGTATTTTCACTATCATATTCGTGATCAGCACGTCAAAATACATAGGTATACGGAGTTTCAAATTAATCGGAGGTAAGCGCTTTTCGGAACTTTATCCGACAAAAGTTGCTTTTCCAAAACAGAGTCAAAACTCATCTGAATTTGTCACCAATGATTTTTAAAAGGACGCGTAGTTTTCGTTAAAAAAAAAAGATTGAAAATAAAAAATTACATTTTTGGAAAAAGACACAACAGACGAAAAAAATGAAAAGACAAAAGTTGTTCAATTAAAAATTTAAATATCGACTTTTTGGAAAAAGTACACACGCTACAATAACATTTTGTTCAACAAAATTTTTCGCCTAAATTATATCTACAACTTTGCTTAGAATCAACTTACACTAGGATGCGTAGTTTTAGTTTAAATCTTT
This sequence comes from Andricus quercusramuli, assembly GCA_932178445.1. Taxonomy (NCBI): domain Eukaryota; kingdom Metazoa; phylum Arthropoda; class Insecta; order Hymenoptera; family Cynipidae; genus Andricus; species Andricus quercusramuli. The sequence continues at coordinate 45,737 of CAKNXH010057788.1, forward strand.
AAAATAACATTAAAAATAAACAAATTAAATTTATGAAAAAACGACACAAGTTGCAATAAAATGTTTGATAACAATTTTTATCAATTGGATGCGCACTTTCTTTTAATTATAAAAACAAGGCAATGAAAATACTTTTCTTTCAACACCAATGCGTATTATGAATTGAATACTATAAAGTTATTGAAATGATAAATTTTTCAGAGTAGCTGACAATTGAAATTAGTGCCAAAATAAGGAGCAAATATTAAAGTAATCATGAAAAATAAAATGTGTACGTTAATAAGCAGCCCGAGACCGAGATACATAAATAAATATAATATACATTTGATATAATAAGTTGAATATATTGTAAAAAGGTTTGCATGTTTGACAAAATCAAGTGCGAAGCACGAGATACGTGATGAGAATGTTTACATTAAAGCCGAAGGAGCTTTAACAAAAGAGAATTCACAATCACCAAATTACAGTTGTCGATGCTCTTACCTTTAATTTTAAAAGTCCTGCGCACAAATGTGGGGGAAATACAAACACCAAGCGCGTAGCTCGAGGAAAATACATTATCGAACGCGAAGCGCGAGAACCAACAGTTGCGCGCCCTAGGCTGGGTTTGAGCTAAGTTTGAGTCAATTTCGAGCCAAAAGACCTAAATTTTCATATTTTTGCATAACAACGTCTCGATGAGTATTTACATCAGGATTCGCGTTATTTTTCCTCGCTTTAGGCACGTGAAACACATGTTCACGCAAAAAATGAAGTGGGTAGACCTAATATATTTGGCGCTAGGCATGTTAACAGGGACATTTTGAGTCAAACGGCATACATTTGTAAGTATTTGCATATCTTTCCTTTTCGATAGCTTTCTCCTCGCATAGAAAATTCCTTATGAGTATTGAGTAAGTGCACGCTGAACCTTGTGACAACTGATGGTGAGAATGGAAATACTGTACCTAACTTTAGCATTCACAGAACAGAAATTAATTTAAGTAGAAAATTTGACTTATTTAAAGATGTAACAAAAAGAATTATATGAAATCAGAAATTAAGAGTTTGTTTTAATTATTAAAGTAAAAAGTTAGTAAAGTGAAGTTAGTAAGCAAACAAAAAGACTGAAATTCAGATAGTTAAGACCTGAAATTATGACGATACGTATACTGGAAAGTTAGTGTAAAGTTGAGATGACATCAAATTAAGGATCTCCTTAACACCCGGAACCCCTGAGTAAACAAATTTTGGTATGGGATTGATCTAGGAAAACATCTGTGAAATCGTATGGGAGTGATCTCTTAAATAGTATAGTAAAAGTATGGCATTTGAGACGATCCCATACGGCATACTTCATGCATGTTTGATTGAAGTATAGTGGATGTATAGCTCAAATATAGCTAAAGTATAACAATTTACAGTTGAAATATAGGGGAAGTATTTTTAAAGTATATCTGAAAAGTATAGCTGCAGTATGTCTGAGGGACTGATAGCAAAAGCGGACTAAAAAAGGAGTCGGAGCAAAAGCGGGTTGATTATTTCTCAGCGGAAGAACGAATTAGCCCACGCTCTACGATTAAAAACGAGTTGAAGATTTAACTCGTTTTTGGCCGTAGCGTGTGGACTAACCCATTTTTGCTCGCACTCGGTTCAACTCTAACCGAACTCTTGATAGTCTTGATTCGTTTTTGGCTACGCTGATATTTTCGTTTCGTTCGCGCCTAGACTATCGAGAATTAATAAAATTGATGGATTTATCTCCATAATAGCTCAAGCGCAATATCAGCGATTTTTCAGAAGAGTCAAAAAACGTTTTCAAAAAATGAATTTTTGATTTTGAAGAAACAAATATACACTCCTAAAGTACATCAATGCTGAATTAATACCTGAAAAGTTACATCGGTAAATTATATTATATTTCAAAAAAATTATTGATGATTATTAAAAAGATTCATTTCATTTTTGATGCGCATAATATTTTGCAAATAAATTATCTATACCATGGGGCCCTAGAAATTATTCGGTTCCCATTGCATGGAATTGGAAAACTAAAATAGGAATAACTGCACGAAAATTGTTTCACGAAGATTGGCTGCGATTCGTCACATGATTCGCACTAAATCTCAACATTGAAGATCATGAAAGTTATCGAATTTTAATTTAATTTATTAGTCAAACTTTTTATGCTAGGTTTCAAACAAATTTCGCAATATGGCTGATTACTTACCTACTGAAATCGTTGATATGATACTAATTTTTAGGGAATGTCACGTTAACTACGCCGCTGCATCAAGAGTTTACGCTGAACGGTTTCCAGATAGAAGACATGCTTCCAGACTAACAATAAAAACTTTGACTTAAAGAGCTCGCTATGTGATTCTTCTTCGTGAACGCCAACATACAGTGTACGACGAAAATGATACACGAGTTCTAACTGTTATAGCAGCCGTTCATATTGATCCACCAATCAGTACTCGACAAATTGAAAGAGAGATAGGTATACCACGTACAACAGTATCAAGAATTTTAAGATCTCTGAACTATCATGCTTACCACATTACTCTAACGCAAGCCCTCAGGCCCCATCATATTTCAGCGCGTTTTAATTTTTGTCAATGGGCTTTGCAGATGGTACAGAATGATCCTAGTTTTTTTCGATATGTACTTTTCTCAGATGAAAGTCAATTCTACAGCGACGGCCAACTCAATAGACATAACTGTCATTATTTGTCGGACGAAAATCCTCACTGGTACAGACCGATGGATCATCAACATCGATGGAGTGTTATGGTGTGGTGCGGAATAGTAAATGGCTATTTAATTGGACCCTACTTTTTTGACGGAAACTTTGACAGACATACATACTTAGAGTTGTTAAGGGACCATTTACCAGGACTATTGGAAAACGTTAACTTAGAAACAAGACTAAAAATGTGGTTTCAACAAGATGGTGCTCCGTCACATTTTGCACTCATCCTACGTCAGTTTTTGAACTTACAATTCAATGAGAGATGGATTGGAAGAGGAGGTCCAATGGAATGGCCCGTCTGCTCACCAGATCTAACATCACCTGATTTCTTTCTATGGGGTTATATTAAAAATGTAGTGTTTGCTCAGCGACCTACAACAAGAGAAGATCTGATGGAAAGGATTCGGATAGCCTGCGCAGCCATTTCTTGAGAAACTTTGCTCAAAACTGTAGACGGTTTTGAAAGACGTCTACGTTTGTGTCTTGAAGCTAATGGAGAGCATTTTGAACATTTCATCCGTGGCTGATTGTAACACAGGTAGCAATGGTGAGAGGCAAAGGGACTTGCGGCAAACAAGCACCCCAAACGTGAGAGGCAAGGGGACTCACGGTAAATAAGCTCCCCAAAGGAAACAGAACTTACTACGTCCACGTCGTTGTTTCCGGGTAACGCTAAAAGTAAGTTTCTAAGAGCTTTTTAAACAGTTGCCCTTCATTTGACTTCTCTTCAAAAGACTTTTAACCTTTAAATGACCTTGACAATTTACCTGCAGGTCAAGGTGGTTCACATTTTTACATTCTATCGACTTGTTAAAAGCATCTTAAAGGTTTGTTCTTCTCAGAACATCAATTAATTTCAAAAAAGGGCATATGACCGTTTTTTAAACACTACCTTGATATTTGACCTTTCTAAGGTCACAAAAGCAAATTTCTCATAAGACAATTTTGACATGAAATTTTCCGCTCTTTTCAAATCCGGAGTCGAAAATAGGGGTTTCCATTTTAAAAAGTCATCTTGACCCTCAAATGACCTTCAAAATTGACCTCAAGGTCAAAATTGATGGTACAGTCCTCTGTCCCCCTCGGTCCTGGTTAACCTTTGTCGGAACCATTTTTTCGTAGATAAAGTATTTTAGAAGATATTTGGGGTGATAGATTAAAATGGGACACCGTGTATATTAATGCCATATAATTACGGTTTTTTTCTGAAATTTTTAGCTTTTTGCCCACTTTTTACTTAGTGAGGTAATAATTAATGAAGTTAATAGAAATAGTTTTTTAAACAACTTATCATTGTTTATAACTATCTTCTCGTAGATAAGTGCTAGAAACTTGCAGTTTTTTCTGAAATGTTTAACTTTTCTTTGCCTTTTCAGTTATGCGCAAATAATAAATAAACATTTGAGAGAAACATATTTTAAAGAATCTCTTTCTTTTTCGTAGATATATTTTGCTAGGAGGAGAGGGGGGCGATATCAAAATATGTTCAATTCAAAATATTCCATATAGATGTGCGGACCGACTATATTGCACGGTTAACTATAGGACAGCCGTTCAAGATGGCTAAAGCGTCTATCTCTAGAAGGTTGAAACAAGGGGTTCAGATCGATCATCTCAGAGTGTCTACTTGGTCATCTCTTACGGTCGACTCAAGCTTCATATAGAGTCGAATCGATCATTATACAGGGCGGAAGAGATAATTATAAAGGGTCGAATCACTCATCATAGAGGGTCGATTTGGTCATATCAGATAGTTGTCTTGATCTCCTCGAACAGTCGACCAAGCTGTCTTAGGAGGTCGATTTGATCAACCTACATTTTCTATATTTGTTGTCCTTTTCCTATTCATTCCAGTCTCTCTCTCTCTCTTATAAGAGGCTGGAAATTATAAAATTACGTAGAACCTATAAAACCTGAAAATTTATATGAAATACATGAATTCTGAACGCATTGTTCATTTTTTGTGGAGAGCGGGGTGTATGAGATATAATTTGATATGCAAAAACAGTGCACATGGACAATATGTTTTTTGCATCACGAAAGGCTAAGGACACGGCACGGTGTTACACCAAATTGTAAGATTGGAAACACTTAAGTGAATTCATAAATCAATATCTCACATCTCGTTACTTTCTGCATCATCAATTACTGCTGAAATTGTTTGCACGTTTTCAGTTTGAAACGACGTGGCGACAACAAATTGATAGCTGAACGTCCAATTACGCCTTTCTCCTAAGTTCTTCGGAAGTATGAAATTTGACGTTGAAAATTCAAAAGAATACCCTGGCGGACCGAATGAACGGAGCGGATACGCTACAGCCTATCCTTATAGTATCCACATCGTATCCTCTCCGTATCATGCAAGAAAAACTCATTAAAAAAGAAAGATTAACATTTCACTTGTTGAAATTCGGATTCTACGTGAAATTTTGAGTTAAAAGGTCACAGAGTAATCGCAATAGTTTTTCTTGCAACATTAAAAACTTTTAATAAATATAATACTTATAGATGACGTGCGCTGAAGGAGACTTCAAACGCATCGTCATTCAGTAGCAGTTCATAGGCTTTATCCGTCGACGATGCGTTTGAAGTCGCCTTCAGCCTACGTTATCGACAAGTATTATATTTTTTTAAAGTTTTTAATGTTGCAAGAAAAACTATTGCGATTACTCCGTGACCTTTTAACGCAAAATTTCACGTAGAATCCGAATTTTAACAAGTGAAATGTTCATTTTCCTCTTTTAATGAGTTTTTCTTGCATGATACGGAGAGGATACGATGTGGATACTATAAGGATACGCTGTAGCGTATCCGCTCGGTTTGTTCGGTCCGCCAGGGTAAGCTTAATACACTTTGTATCATGTTCCCTCTTATGCAGGCCTCACTTTTCACTAATGTTTGAAATATCGAAAAGCAGTTCAGGGTTGCCACAAAACCTGGAAATCATGGAAATTCATGGAATATCATGGAAATTTGTTTAATCTGGAAAATATCATGGAAAATCATGGAAATTTTATAAATATCATGGAAAATAACATCGTTTTTTTCTAACTCTTTTGACTGCGCTAATTTTTGTTTTTTATTCAATCCTCCTTTTTTAATTTATCTTTAAGGTGGCCTTATAAATAATAAATATATTAATAATGATATATTATATTAATAATATTATTATTAAAATATTATTATTTAGTTAATAAACATGAATATTATTATTATTAAATTATAATAATATTAATATTATTAATTATATTACCAATAATAAATTAATTAAAATGTTCCAAAAAAATCATGGAAATTTGATCCCATATCCTGGAAAATATCATCGAATATCATGGAAATTTTTTAAAGGTTGATTGTGGCAACCCTGCAGTTTAAAATTATTAAAAACATCTTCAAGTTCAATATACAGCAAATGTGACGCTGAAAGGCTCAATGACATTCACTCACTCCGAAAATGCTTTAGACCACGGTGCTGCCAACACTCGTATCCTTTCACACTGGGGTACGTTCAAGACGACCACACGTGTGCACACGGGTGCACCTAAAGCCGTTCAGCGACGCTGGGGGGACACTCGCTTTACTTGGGAGACTCGTTCAAGACTCATCAGAGGAAAGAGTGGGGGTCACCCGTGGAGTAACTTTTTCACCCGCTGAAATTAGGTAGGTGAAGGCGTGTAATGGCGGAATTCGGCGGGAAATAGTGATAAATTCGAGGGGTACATAACTACTGCAATCGGTGTGCAACGTTATTGCAATCACTTTGCAATCACTTGAAATCACCGTGAAATCACTTGCAATCATCTGAATTCACCCTGCATTCAAGTGCAATCATTTTGCAATCAAATACATTTTCTCACAAAAAGGAAGAAATTTACGTTTTAAATTTGTACTTATCAAAATCGATTATAAGTTTGTATATTATGCATATATATTAAGAATTGTCCAAATTTAATGCAAGAAATTGCGAGGAATTAGAAAAATAAAGGACCCGTGCAATTGTTATTTTTGATTGGCCATCGGCGTGCAGACATCTTGCCAGCTGACGTCACAACATGAAATGCCTAATTGTCGCCAGTTAATAATAACAATTGCACGGGGGAATACTTTATTTTTCTACTTCCTCGCAATTTCTTGCATTAAATTCGGACAATTCGTAATATATATGCATAATATAAAAACTTTTAATCGATTTTGATAAGTACAAATTTAAAACGTAAGTTTCTTCCTTTTTGTGAGAAAATTTATTTGATTGCAAAATGATTGCACTTGATTGCAGGGTGAATTCAGGTGATTGCAAAGTGATTGAACTTGATTTTACGTGATTGCAAGGTGAATCCGGGTGATTGCAAAGTGATTGCACTGGATTTCACGTGATTGCAGGGTGAATTCAGATGATTACAGAGTGATTGCAAGTGATTGTGAGTTATTGCAAGTGGTTGTTAGTGATTGCAAGTGATTTCACGGTCATTTCAAGGGATTTGAAAGTGATTGCAATAACGTTGTACTCATTACCGTTGGGGGGGGGGGGGAAATAAAAAAGCTTTTTAAAAATTGAATTTTTGATTACTTGATGTCGAACTATATCTAATATCGTCTAGAAAGTAGATCTCAAAAATTTTCGTCGTACGATTTCAGCAATTTCGAGTTATCAAGCTTCAAGCCAACTCAAGTTTTCTAGTTTTTTTAACATTCTGGCCCTACTAGCAGTACTTTCAAAACTGATTACAATCGCTTTTTTTGCCTGCAATGATTTTAAATTGACTTAAGTTCATTTGAAAAAGCTGAGAATTAAATTGAAATTACTCTTCGTTCGCCTTAAATCACCCCAAATCTCTCATAATTCACCAAGAAATAATTGCAATCAATCACAATTCACCGTGCAATGACTGCAATCACTCGGGACTCACCGTTAAATCACTGCAATCACTCGGAATTTACCGCGAAATAACTGCAATCACTCGGATTTCACCATTAAATCACAGCAGTCACTCAAAATTGACTCTGCAATCACTGGAAATCACTGCATTCACTTGCATTCAATGGCAATCACCTTAATTCACTGCATTCACGTGAAACCACTTGCAAACACTTGCAATCACTTCCAGTCACTCACAATCACTTGCAATCACTCACAATCACTTGAAATCACTTGCAATAACTTGCAATCATGCAATCGGTGTACACCAAAATTCGACGTTATCTACCCCTCGGATAAATTCAAGCGGGTGCGGGATAGCATAAAAGAATTGTCTATTGTAAAAAGACAATTCTTGTAATGTCTAAGTTCGTAAAGTCAAAACATTGTTGGATACTCGATCCTCACGGAAGGAATATGTTGTCTCCGGATGGGTATTATTTAGCGTTCAACAAGGAAAGTAAATCGGACATAAGTTGAATTCTAATTGTAGGTTAGGGTGAATTATAATATTTTTTTAAATAAAAGTACTTTTTACATTAAAAATAACTTTTTTTTGTCATTTTTCATAGAAGGAGGTATAATGCACATATTATTTTTAATCATTTTTGAAACGAAGTGTGTAAACATCTGATTGTATGGACGCCAAATTTCGTCTATAGGCAAAACTAAATTATCCGGCTACGTACAACTTTACGTGAAGTGTTTACTCAAGCTATAATTAAAAATTTTCCGTAAAATGTATTTAATTAAATTGTGTAAATCTTTTAATTTTATACTTTTGATAATACAGGTCAATTTCACTCTTTACAGCAGATAACCTAACTTTCAAACTTTATTCACTTCTTTTGTATCCTGCACACATATATTTCATTAATTAGATTAACAACAATAATTGCCTTGATACGATGGCAGCAATTACAACTTTCTTCTTCTGCTCTTCCATTTCAATATTAATGACCAAATCACATAACCTCAAATTCACGCCTTCACAATTCACACTTGGCGCCAAACTTTCCTTGTACCGTTCAGCGTAAGAACACCTTCCACTACACTTTCCTAAACTCCGCCCCCTTTTCTGGTTCACATAGCGATTCACACGGGTGGTCGTCTTGAACGTACCCCTGCATGCATCGCGTCGACAACCGGATTGGTTAAGGTTGGCGCGCTTATTTAAAATGAATAAATGTGAAAAGCAATTGTGTACAGCAAATAATCAGATTAAAGTTATTAATAATAATTCTTTGCTTACAAGGAAGATGTGAAATGAAATTTCAATTATTTATTAGATTTTCTTCTTAAAAATAAATTGTTCGATTTCAGTTTCGAAGAAAGGAATATCTTTTTTATCCTAAATATGAATATACTTTACATTTATTATTTGTTGTGAACATTTGACTTACACATTCAATGATTTTAAATAAACACGCCAACGGTAACTAATCAGGTTGGCCCTCCGCGATGGGTCATTTGCCCTTCCGTGGATGGTCGAAATTAGTGAAAACAAGATGATCGTATTGACCTCCCCAAAAGGATACCTTGCTTATCGCTGACAGTGAGTTTGACCTTCTTACAAACTCAGGTTGGCCATAAAATAAGAGTCTCTCTGACTATGTCGACGAAATTCTGAAAGGCTCTTCTTTAGACCATCTAGAAGAACGGAATGGCTCTCTACATTTTTAACCTCTAACTTTGACCATCCATTTTTCTCCGTGCACCTAGTTCTCCTGCCTAATTTTTCACTCAAAAAAGTAAAATACTATTTAAAAAATGATTCTGGTTGAGTTTCACTTATTATTTGTTCATAACTAAAATGTCAAAGCAAAACTCAAGATTTCAGAAAAAAAAACTTTCTAACATTACTGTAAGAGAATATAGTTATAAACAATGATCAATAATTGTTTATATAACAATTAACTCATTTTTAAACCTTGATGGATATTTCAATGACAGTCGACAGTTATTATTTTTAGGAAAAATTTTTTTTAACAAATTTGTATTATCTCATGTATTTATGAACTAAAAAATTCCACTTTTCACCCAGGAATCAAAAACCAATTATTATTCATCAACCACTTCTTGCTATTGAACAATAACAATTGATGATTCTTTAAACAAAATTAATTAAATGCATTTCTTGGCTATTTTTAACATTTCAACGTTCTTCTTTTAACGCGTAAGCATCTCTTAACAACTAATTTTTGCAATTTTTTGAAACACTTTGATAACGATCAATTTCTTATCAACAATATTATGAAGGCATTTTTTTCGTCTAATGCATTTTTCAACTAAGAATGCCGTTTTTCTTGTGGAATTTGCAAAAAATTCTTTAGCTGGAACTCATTGTTAACATAGCTGCACAATATTTGACAAGACAAGTGCTTGTTTTTAAAAAAAAAACTTAATTAACAAATGCGTTATTTGTAGGGAGCGGACTAGACAAGGTATGAACATTAGGGTGGTCCAAAATTTTGTTGTTGAATTTTTATAAATAACGCACGGAAATTTGTTCGAATCCACACAAAATTAAATAAATTTGTTCGAAATGATATTTAGAGGTAGCACAAGCCCCATGAAGCTTGACACGTATTTTCCATAAGAAAAAAAATACGTTTTTGTAAGTTTTATTCAGAATCCTCTATATTAGCTGAATCGAATTGAAACTCAACATTTCTCTTCACAATCAACCATAGAATACGAATAAAATATTACTTTTTAAATATCATCCGCATAAGTGTGTTTTATAAAGTCCCCAAAAAAACCCATAAGTGAAAAAATGGGTTTTTGCGAGTTTTTGGCGCTAATTAGGATTTTTTTGCGTTCTTTTTCATGCAAATTCTTTCTGATATATAACATACTACTGTATACTGTATACTACTGTATAATAAATTTTTTAAACAATTTATTACTGTTTTTAGCAATTTTATCTTACAATAGAGATAGAAAGTCGCGGTTTTCAATTTGAATAATGCTAGAAAGTTGCTTTTCTTCTGAAATTTACAACTATTTGTCTACTTTTCACATAGGGTAAGTTAATAATTAATTCAATGTAGCAAAAATAATTTTTAAAATAAATTATTGTTTATAACTATCTTCTCTTTTATTAATGCAATATAGTCGCGTTTTGTTCTGAAATGTTTAACCTTTACCCACTTTTCACTTAGTGAAATAATAATTAATGAAAGTTAAAAAACATGCTTATATAAACAACTATTGATCATTGTTTATAACTATATTCTCTTACAGTAATGCTAGAAAGTTTTTTTTTCTGAAATCTTGAGTTTTGCTTTGACATTTTAGTTATGAACAAATAATAAGTGAACCTCAACCAGAATCATTTTTTAAATAGTATTTTACTTTTTTGAGTGAAAATGTAGGCAGGAGAACTAGGTGCACGTAGAAAAATGGATGGTCAAAGTTAGAGGTTAAAAATGTAGAGAGCCAGTCCGTTCTTCTAGATGGTCTAAAGAAGAGCGTTTCAGAATTTCGTCGACATAGTAAGAGAGACTCTTATTTTATGGCCAATCTGAGTTTGTAAGAAGATCAAACTCACTGTCAGCGATAAGCAAGGTATCCTTTCGGGGAGGTCAATACGATCATCTTGTTTTCACTAATTTCGACCATCCACGGAAGGGCAAATCACCCATCGCGGTGGGCCAACCTGATTAGTTACCGTTGGAGTGTTTATTTAAAATCATTGAATGTGTAAGTCAAATATTCACAACAAATAATAAATGTAAAGTGCATAAGAATATTGGGAATAATTGTACATTCATATTTAGGATGAAAAAGATATTCTTTTCTTCGAAACTGGAATCGAACATTTATTTTCAAGAAGAAAATCTAATAAATAATTGAAATTTCATTTCATGTCTTCCTTGTAAGCAAATAATTATCATTAATAACTTTAATCTGATTATTTGCTGTACACAATTGCTTTTCACATGTGATCATTTTAAATAAGCGCGCCAACCTTAACCAATCCGGTTGTCGACGCGATGCATGCAGTGTGAAAGGATACGAGTGTTGGCAGCACCGTGGTCTAAAGCATTTTCGGAGTGAGTGAATGTCATTGAGCCTTTCAGCGTCACATTTGCTGTTTATCGAACTTAAAGATGTTTTTAATCATTTTAAACTGCTTTTCGATATTTCAAACATTAGTGAAAAGTGAGGCCTGCATAAGAGGAAACATGGTATAAAGTGTATTAAGCTTATTCTTTTTAATTTTCAACGTCAAATTTCATACTTCCGAAGGACTTAGGATAAAGGCGTAATTGGACGTTCAGCTATCAATTTGTTTTCGGCACGTCGTTTCAAACTAAACACGTGCAAACAATTTCAGCAGTAATTGATGATGCAGAAAGTAACGAGATGTGGGATATTGATTTATGAATTCACTTGAGTGTTTCCAATCTGACAATTTAGTGTGCCACCGTGCCGTGTCCTTAGCCTTTCGTGCTCCAAAAAATATATTGTCAATGTGCACTGTTTTTGCATATAAAATTATGTCTCATACACCCAGCTCTCCACAAAAAATGAACAATGCTTTCAGAATTCATGTATTTCATATAAATTTTCAGGTTTTATAGGTTCTACGTAATTTTATAATTTCCAGCCTCTTATAAGAGAGAGAGAGACTGGAATGAATAGGAAAAGGACAACAAATATAGAAAATGTAGGTTGATCAAATCGACCTCCTAAGACGGCCTGGTCGACTGTTCGAGGAGATCAAGACACCTATCTGATATGACCAAATCGACCCTCTATGATGAGTGATTCGACCCTTTATAATTATTTCTTCCGCCCTGTGTGATGATCGGTTCGACTCTATATGAAGCTTGAGTCGACCGTAAGAGATGACCAAGTCGACACTCTGAGATGATCGATTTGAACCCCTTGTTTCAACCTTCTAGAGATAGACGCTTTAGCCATCTTGAACGGCTGTCCTATGGTTAACCCTGCAATATAGTCGGTCCGCACATCTATATGGAATATTTTGAATTGAACATATTTTGATATCGCCCCCCTCTCCTCCTAGCAAAATATATCTACGAAAAAGAAAGAGATTCTTTAAAATATGTTTCTCTCAAATGTTTATTATTATTTATTCATAACTGAAAAGGCAAAGAAAAGTTAAACATTTCAGAAAAAACTGCAAGTTTCTAGCACTTATCTAAGAGAAGATAGTTATGAACAATGATGAGTTGTTTAAACAACTATTTCTATTAACTTAATTAATTATTACCTCACTAAGTGAAAAGTGGGCAAAAAGTTAAAAATTTTAGAAATAAACCGCAATTATATGGATAATAATAATATATGGTTCGGATAAAGGTTCACCAGGACCGAGGGGAACAGAGGGCTGTACCATCAATTTTGACCTTGAGGTCAATTTTGAAGGTCATTTGAGGGTCAAGATGACTTTTTAAAATGGAAACCCCTAATTTGGACTACGGATTTGAAATGAGCGGAAAGTTTCACGTCAAAAATTCGTTATGAGAAATTTGCTTTTGTGACCTTAGGAAGGTCAAATATCAAGGTAGTGTTTAAAAAACGGTCATATGCCCTTTTTTGAAAATAATTGATGTTCTGAGAAGAGCAAACCTTTAAGATGCTTTTAACAAGTCGATAGAATGTAAAATTGTGAACCACCTTGACCTGCAGGTAAATTGTCAAGGTCATTTAAAGGTTAAAAGTCTTTTGAAGAGAAGTCAAATGAAGGGCAACTGTTTACAAAGCTCTTAGAATCTTACTTTTAGCGTTACCCGGAAACAACGACGTGGACGTAGTAAGTTCTGTTTCCTTTGGGGTGCTTATTTACCGTGAGTCCCCTTTCCTCTCACGTTTGGGGTGCTTGTTTACCGTGAGTCCCCTTGCCTCTCACGTTTGGGGTGCTTGTTTGCCGTGAGTCCCCTTGCCTCTCACCATTGCTACCTGTGTTACAATCAGCCAACGATGAAATGTTCAAAATTCTCTCCATTAGCTTCAAGACACAAACGTAGACGTCTTTCAAAACCGTCTACAGTTTTGAGCAAAGTTTCTCGAGAAATGGTTGCGCAGGCTATCCGAATCCTTTCCATCAGATCTTCTCTTGTTGTAGGTCGCTGAGCAAACACTACATTTTTAATATAACCCCATAGAAAGAAATCAGGTGATGTTAGATCTGGTGAGCAGACGGGCCAATCCATTGGACCTCCTCTTCCAATCCATTTCTCATTGAATTGTAAGTTCAAAAACTGACGTATGATGAGTGCAAAATGTGACGGAGCACCATCTTGTTGAAACCAAATTTTTAGTCTTGTTTCTAAGTTAACGTTCTCCAATAGTCCTGGTAAATGGTCCCTTAACAACTCTAAGTATGTATGTCTGTCAACGTTTCCGTCAAAAAAGTAGGGTCCAATTAAATAGCCATTTACTATTCCGCACCACACCATAACACTCCATCGATGTTGATGATCCATCGGTCTGTACCAGTGAGGATTTTCGTCCGACCAATAATGACAGTTATGTCTATTGAGCTGTCCATCGCTGTAGAATTGACTTTCATCTGAGAAAAGTACAAATCGAAAAAAACTAGGATCATTCTGTACCATCTGCAAAGCCCATTGACAAAAATTAAAACGCGCTAAAATATTATGGGGCCTGAGGGCTTGCGTTAGAGTAATGTGGTAAGCATGATAGTTCAGAGATCTTAAAATTCTTGATGCTGTTGTACGTGGTATACCCATCTCTCTTTCAATTTGTCGAGTACTGATTGGTGGATCAATATGAACGGCTGCTATAACAGTTAGAGCTCGTGCATCATTTTCGTCGTACTCTGTATGTTGGCGTTCACGAAGAAGAATCCCATTGTGAGCTCTTTCAGTCAAAGTTCTTATTGTTAGTCTGGAAGGATGTCTGTGCTGACAGGCCTCGCTCTAGACTACACCCCCTCCCCCACCCTTAGGTCCCAGAAACCCACGGCATCCTATTAGAATTGAAGCTCCAAAAATTCGCCGGGTCTCGGAGACCCAACAGTAGTATTTAGAACTATACGCGCTGACGAATTTAGGCGAATTGGAGTTTGACTCCAAACTGAGCGAATTAAACTGCATCGGCTGGCACTTAAATTAAATCGTGCTGATGCACACACTCTAGTTGGCTCCCTCAAAAATTTTCGCTGAATTCGGGTGAATAGGATATTTGAAGATTATACCGGCACACAAAAAAAAAGTGGCCGGTTTATTTGTCTAGACCCAAATATCCCTATGTATTTCGACGTGCTGAATCCAAATTCGGTGTCCGTTTTGCTTGTACACCACTAAAATTTGGAGTAAATCGCGAAAAACTGTGATAAAACGCTGAAAATAGAATTTATAGACGTTGGTAATTGTTAGAAAGTTTTCTTATTAGTGTTTCACACATGATTTCAGTGTATTTTGACTCGCTAAATCCAAATCCGCTGTCCGTTTTGCTCGAACACCTTCAAATGTTGAGTAAATTACGAAAAACCATGAAAAACCATGAAGGTCCACATCCATGGATCTAGAAGCCACTGCTTCCTCAAAGTGCTACCATTTTGTCTGGTTTTACTACTAAAGAAACATTGGCATATGAATATATATTTTTTGGATTGTACTTGTGACCAGGGCACCTCCAGCGTATAATAATACATGAATAGTACCGTAAGTGGGTATACCTTATACCATTAAGCCACCACACCCACGACACGTCAACAGCACGCAGTTAGTAGTATTCCCGAACGGTCACCCATCCAAGTACTAACCGCGCCCAACACTGCTGAACTTCAGTGATCTAACGAGAACTGGTTTTTTCAGCGTGGTATGGCCGTAAGTTGGTGCTTAGTTAAATATGCCTGTTACAGCGTCAGGGGGGGGGGGGGTCTAACACACCCCCCTTGGCTACGCCACTGGTCGTAGGAATAAAAACGAAGTAGAATTTAAAAAAGAACCGAATCAATATTGTGAAAAGAATTTAAAAATATTTTAATATAAGAAAGTTTTCCACAGTTTGTAACAGACAACACTCTGCAACTCGCTGTCGCATTGCCCAGGATTTTGCAGGTTTGCTTCTGTTAGCTTCGGTATGCTTGTAAACAATCAAGATATGAAAGTTGAACTAGAAAACGATGAAACCTTGATCTCGATGGTGCTTTTATTTTTGAATTTGCGCAGATAACAATACAGCAACTTTCCCCTCTCTTTGAATTATAATTTTCATTATAACTGTTTGAAAAGAACTTGCTACATCACAACCAATAAAAGTTGATAATAATTATTTATTTTCTACATTCTCGTAATCTTTATTTGCGTAAAATTTAAATTAAATTTTTTTTTCGGTTTTTTCCTCATATATGTTACCATGCAAAGTTTAGGTACAAAATATTCCTGACTTCACCCCCTCGTGCGCTGGCAGTCATTTTCAACTTCGTTTTAATGTTTCAACCATAGCCAATTTTCATTTCGGTCGGAATTATTTTTCCTCACATTAGAGTATTCGAGACACGAAACACATCTTCATACAAAAGATGAGATCGGGAGATCTAATAGTTTTTGCGCCAGGTGTGTTAACGGAAGGACAGCCATTTTACCGACTGCAAAAGGGTTTCCTACGAGACCCTATATTAACTATTCAAATTTTTTATTTTTGTTATTTTTAAGGAAACTTCAGGAACTTTGGCTTAGTCTTTGAGTTATGAATATGTAGGGATACTAAATTTTTTGTTTCGATAAATAAGGCTTTCTGTTTTTCATAATTTCTAGCTATAATTATTGTCTCGCTGTTTGAATTGAAATATCTCATTAATGTCTGCTCCTGTTTTTTAATTAAGAGGAGCTTTTAAAAGATGCATTTTTTGTTTTTCAAATGAGAGGCTATTCATTAAATGTTATTTATTAATTTTTAATTTTAATTATGATTTAAAAATAGATTAATTATAGTGACATGTCCGATTTTTAAGTCCTCGAAAGGAAAATCTTGAAAATGAGAGTCCTGTGAATAAAAATACAAAAAAAATAGGGTAGTGTATGAAATTGCAGTTAATTAATTAATTTATTCGTTTTAATTATTTACATGCTTTTTGACGTTTTAATAATGTTTCTATTTGCTTGTTATTTTCAGAGAAATATCCTCCAGTCAACTGGACTTCTTCAAGATGCTTGACGAAAAAATAGAAAATGTAAGATGAATAATTTATTATAATTATGTTCATATCACACAATTTTCTATTTATTAATTTTGTTAAAGAACTAATTTTTTGAGACTTAAGTATATTTTGAGATTTGTTAATTAGTATTATAATATTACTGACTTCAAACTTGGCGCAATTGAACTACATATTAATTAAAAATCTTATAAATTCAATAGTAATGATGAATGACAATGAAACTTCTCAACCTGGTGAGGGCTATTTTCTCCTATATATTTATGCTGCTCTGAAGTATCCTTGCCACGTTGAATAATACATGTCATTTCTTTCCGCGCTCAAATATACGTACCAGTCGTACTTGACCGTCCTTCGCTAAGTTCTACCAAATCTGTAATGTCTATTACTCATTAGTGTTTTCAAGAACGAAATGCGTTGAATATGTAAGGTAAAAAACGCCGCAAAATAATGCATTCTTACTAGCATTTAATAAAAAATTATTATATATATATATATTATACATATACTATAATATGTATGTGGCGAGTCATACAAATTTCACAAGAGCCTGTCTTCATAATAAACTTAAAATGAATTTCTTAAACTTGTATACAGGCACTGTCTAGTATTATTAAATTTTATGTAACACTGATCGACAAAGTGTAGGCGCGTTTTCACCTGTCTTTGAATTGTATTTACATCACGTTGTTTCAATTTAAATATCGATATATGCATGGGCTTCGATGTATACGCCTGTTGGGTTTACCTACGACAAGGCCACCAATTTGGAACTACATATTGGCAAGAAACTTGAATTTTAATTCAATATTAACAAGAAATCTTACAGTATATAATTAATTTCAAACCGTGGTAAAATATTTTTGATAAAAATCAATTCATATTCACTGCTCTTTTTTATTAACAATGCTTCAAAGGTTTCGACATACCCAATAGTTCGCGTGTCAGATGGCGCTTTTGTGAAGCCAAATGTGCATTTTCAAGAAATGTTTGTAATTACAAATTCTGTAATTCATATTATTATTATTGAAAATATCTATAATAAATATAATAATCTATTAATGAAAAAAATGTTTCATTCATTAATAGTATTTGGCGAATTTTAGTGATCTCACAACATTCTCTTGTGAAATTTGTATGGCTCCTCATATATATATTTTTACTATAATTTTGTATTAAGTACTAGTAAGAATGTATTATTTGGCGGCGTTTTTTTACCCTCGTTGGTTTCGAGGGTTTGTTTTGAGAGATTTCACCCTTTTTTTATTTATGAATTATGTACTGTAGTTTAAATAATTTTCTTCTTATATTATTTTTTTAACATGAATATATCAATACGATGCGTTTTTGTGTATAGTTCATATTCTATTTATAGTAAAGTTTGTGTTGTAAACCTTAAATAATCGTCCTTTCGTGTATAAAATTCATTATTTTAGAATGTAACTGTGTTATTGAAAATTCATATATATTTTTTTAATCGTCTTCTTTTCTTCACAAAAATTAATCTGTTTGGATTGAAAATGACCGGGTCTACTGATTGTATTTCTTCAGTTTTAGAATCAGTTACACATTCTTCAATCTTTTGAGTCCCCTGAAAATTAAAAAATTCTTTTAACTATTTTGACAATGTACAATTTGTAGAATAATTCATTTGTCAAGTAAATGTGTCTTACTTTTACATATGAAGGGTCATCAGGCAGAGGTGCGTAATTGCCAGCTTTCGTAAATTCATTTCAATGGCTTAAAATAATTGGTATGATCCAACTCAAATCCCTATAGATGATTATGGTCTCGTTCGATTTAGAAGTAGGTCAAAATCCAGGTTCGGAGTTTTTTTAAAAGTAATAACTTCTTTTTGCCTGTTTTTTTAACGATTAAATAAAGCTAAGTACATAATAGTTCGAAAGTACTTCCTTGTTTTCTTTTTTTTTAAATAAAAAAGACATGCAACCGAATAATGTATCAAAATCTGAGTTTTCGGGGACGAGCCGTTCCTTTAACAAAGATTTGTCGAAGTTGGATGCTACTTTCAGAATGTTCGTTTCGAGGTTCAATAAAGCCTAACAATACTTCAAAACATTGCGGCCATTGCGCGAAAGTTAGAATGTTTTTTTTTGTCTCCTGTAAAATTCGCGTTTCGGTACCTACGCCCGTTTGTCCGACTTTTTATTTGTATATATAAAGGGTTGCCAACGGCGATACCACGCTGAAAACACCAGTTCTCGTAGGATCACTGAAGTTAAGCAGCGTTGGGCGCGGGTAGTACTGGGATCGGTGACTGTTCGGGAATACTGCGTGCTGTTGGCCCGACGTGGGTGTGGTGGACCCACACTGGTAGTAAACATCCACCTAAAAACACTACCCGAATCGGGTAGTGAGGCAATAAACTTTCGAGTTCGAACTGCTAATCAATTATATATATATATATATATATATATATATATATATATATATAAAGGGTTTCATATAAAAATAAAATGTTCTAGTCTCTTAATTGTGCATAATGTACCTACATTAGATTCAGATTCAATAAGTATTACATACGTAGAATAAATTATAATTAAATCGACTGAAATTACAGGCTTTCTGTGGAGTAAGTTATTTGCAGCAGTTTTAGTCTTGAATATTCAATTTGTAAGATTTATATTTATTTAAAGCTATTCAGATGCAATTTACTCCAATTAGATGGCTATTTGCATTTCAGTAAGGCAATTGTGCATCATTACTTTGATTAGATGTTCACACTTGTCAAGTGTATTGATTATTTTCTTGAGTTAATGCTATATATGCTACTTGATTTTTCACTTTTTACGTTATATATATATATATATATTTCAAATTTCATGATTATTATACATTGATTATTTACATTTATTTAAGAATTATTTAAATTAAATTCAGAGAAGATCCACTTTGAATACTTTAATTTGCAGTTTAGTTTTAAATACTTAAAATAAAAAAATGTTCGTCTTCGGAAGCTTGAATTCTGTAATTTTAAATACCGGGAACTTTTGGTTTGGCATGTGAAGCAACCGTCTTTTGATTCGAAAAGCTTAATAATTTGGGTCACGAAGTTTCAAATGTGAGTTACTTATTCCGCACGATTTACCTCAAATTTTAAAAGTTCAAGCCCGAAGAATTCGAAAAATGACCACGATTATAACCTTCTTGAGTCCACCAGATTTACTTGCGAATTAAGGTTACGGAAGCTGGAATTACAACATTGTCATATCGATATGGTTACTATGTCATAATTTAGTGATTATTTAGTGCTAGTTTATGCTGAAAAAATAAAAAACTTATAGTAATGCTATAGCTTCAAGTGACTCTGGTATGTAAAACTCGGAAACATTAGTGGTATTAAATTCTTCTTTATGCAGGAATTTAGTACTTATTTAGTGCTTATGCATGTTGCAATAATTAACTTTTCTGCCCGGAAATTTTGGTCAAAAACATGTAGTAATGCTGGCTTCAGGTGTCTCTATTATGTGAAACTTGGAAACTATTCGTGGTATTAAATTATTCTTTGTGCAGGCCCAGATAGCACAACAGTTTGCGACAAACTTGCCTCAACCTTGCGATGCAAGGTTCGGAAGCTTGCATCGCAAGGTTCAGGCAATCTTCCAGCAAATAAGAAAATGTCCGCCATGCGGCAATATTGCGAAGCAATATTGAGGGAATATTGCCTGGGAAAGTTGCTGAAAGCTTGATAAACAATATTGAGGGAATATTTTGTGGCAATGTGCTTCGAATATTGCCTGGGAAAGTTGCTGAAAGCTTGATGAACAATATTGAAGGAACATTTTCTGGGAATGTGCCTCGAAGATTGTGCATCATTATTCAGGGAATATTTCCTAAAAATGTTCCTGGAAGGTTTTGCACAATTTTTTCTTATCTCTATGTAGTAAATTAAAAGGTCAGTGAGAACAAATTAATTAAATTTTGATACAATATTTATTGTTATTGAGCAATCAACAGGATTATGTGTTTA
>CAKNXH010057788.1:71536-87611 GCA_932178445.1 Andricus quercusramuli
TAAACACATAATCCTGTTGATTGCTCAATAACAATAAATATTGTATCGAAATTTAATTAATTTGTTCTCACTGACCTTTTAATTTACTACATAGAGATAAGAAAAAATTTTGCAAAACCTTCCAAGAACATTTTTAGGAAATATTCCCTGAATAATGATGCACAATCTTCGAGGCACATTCCCAGAAAATGTTCCCTCAATATTGTTCATCAAGCTTTCAGCAACTTTCCCAGGCAATATTCGAAGCACATTGCCACAAAATATTCCCTCAATATTGTTTATCAAGCTTTCAGCAACTTTCCCAGGCAATATTCCCTCAATCTTGCTTCGCAATATTGCCGCATGGCGGACATTTTCTTATTTGCTGGAAGATTGCCTGAACCTTGCGATGCAAGCTTCCGAACCTTGCATCGCAAGGTTGAGGCAAGTTTGTCGCAAACTGTTGTGCTATCTGGGGGAATTTAGTGCTTATTTTGTGCTAATATATGCCGCAAAAACTTCATTTTGTGCCCGGTAATTTTGGTCAAAAACCTGTAGTAATTCTGGCTTCAGATGACTCTGGTATGTGCAACTTGGAAACTATTAGCGGGGCTACATTCTCCTTTGTGCAGGAATTTAGTACTTTCAAATGCAAAGATTTGAATTACTTTTCGAATATGTTTTTTCAAAATAACTGCTTTTTGGATTCATAATGTTTCTGAGCCTTTTTGTTCAAAAATAGAATTTTTGCACAGATTGACTTGATGATATTGTGTTTCTAAAATTTTTCTTACAAAATTTTCGTATGATTGATCACAGATTATCGAGATAAAACCCTACTATCGGTTCGAATTTGGATATATACATTCACCGCAATGTCAGGTAGAATTTTAGAGATTTTTTAAGCCAATAAAACGTGTTTTCAAAAAAATTGCACTTACATGGTTATGACATGTAGTTATTTGCATAACTATTTCTATTGTTGCATCTGCTTTAGGCAAAATACGTCATTTTCATTCAATTTTAACTTACAAAAGATCATTCCATTCCTTCAAAGTTTCATTACAATTATATTCGTCTTGTTTCTATGGAAATTATTTTATTTAAAAATAATACATACAATTATTCGCATTCAGTCATGCTTAAGATAAAACAATTTACTATATGATATTTAATAAAAACGTGATGAATATAATTGTAAAGGACCTTTCAAGGAGTAGAATGAGCTTCTGTAAATTTTAATTAAATGAAAATCATATGACTTTTACCTAAAGCGAATTGTGCTTTTCGAATGTTCATTACTTTCAAGCAATTAAATTAAAAATTTCAAATTGTCTAATAAATTATTAAGAATATCACACATGTTTTATATTAGTACTTTTCGCTGGATAAAAAAATATTATAAAATCAGAACATTTCGAAGAAGACTTGAAATTTATTTCAAATTTTAGGTTGTTTTTTTTTTTTAAATTGTAAATTACAGTACAACCTGTCTAAGAGCTCCAATGGCCTTGATGAGCTCGGACGCTTCCCCCACTACAAACCCTACTCACGCTGCCCCGAAAATTGGGCGCAAACCCTCAAAAAGAGCTCGAAGCCGAGCGCAGCCTAATTTCAGTTTTTTCTCATTGAAAATGGTTTTAATAATATTATTTTTCTAATTTGTATACAATAATTTGTATATTTATATATATTTTTTTTTAAAGGTTGTTGATACTTCTAACTCCTATATAGTACAAGGCAGCTTTATTTTTATAAAACTTTCAAGAAAACAAAATTATAGTTTCATTTTAAAGTAAAATATAATATGTACATATTTTGATATGTACGCTATAAACAGTCGTAAAATTGTCTATAAACTGTAAAACGTCTATAAAAAACGCTACGTTTTCATCGCCACCGGCCGCGAGCTCTATTGCAGGTTACGTACCCAAACACATATTTCGCATACACGCGCAATTTCCGAGCTCGACGCCCTGTAGTGGGGGCCCCCTATTTCTCGGAATTATCACCCCTAAACGCCCATGAGCGAGCTCTTAAGACAGGTTGTATTGTAGCACTTTTAAACAACAAGCATCAAGATATCCGATTTTTAACAATTTTAGGTTAGGTTAACGCTTTATACCAAAAACTGGTATTGTAAAACAAAAATCACTATAGTTGGAATAGGATAGCGAATTTTTGAACAGTTTCAAGTCCCTGGCGGACCGAACGAACGGAGCGGATACGCTATAGCGTATCCTTATAGTATCCACATCGTATCCTCTCCGTATCATGCAAGAAAAACTCATTAAAAAAGAAAGATTAACATTTCACTTGTTGAAATTCGGATTCTACGTGAAATTTTGAGTTAAAAGGTCACAGAGTAATCGCAATAGTTTTTCTTGCAACATTAAAAACTTTTAATAAATATAATACTTATCGATGACGTGCGCTGAAGGCGACTTCAAACGCATCGTCATTCAGTAGCAGTTCATAGGCTTTATCCGTCGACGATGCGTTTGAAGTCGCCTTCAGCCAACGTTATCGATAAGTATTATATTTTTTGAAAGTTTTTAATGTTGCAAGAAAAGCTATTGCGATTACTCCATGACCTTTCAACGCAAAATTTCACGTAGAATCCGAATTTCAACAAGTGAAATGTTCATCTTCCTTTTTTAATGAGTTTTTCTTTCATGATACGGAGAGGATACGATGTGGATACTATAAGGATACGCTGTAGCGTATCCGCTCCGTTCGTTCGGTCCGCCAGGGGTAATATTAACGATTTTCACAAAAAATCGGTCATCTTGCCGAAAAGTCATTGGATTTTGACAAATATGTACAATTCTCAATAATTTTCTATTATTTTATGTTTGTGTTTTTCATTGCGAATTATTAGTATTTTTGATAAAAAGTTATTCGATTTCAAAGAATATTTACCATTTTTCAACAATGTTGCTTATGTTGACGTGTTTCATCTGAAATCGGTATTTTTCGCAAGTCATTAAATTTAAAACCAATGACTTATTTGTTTAAAATAAATTATATTTCAAACATGTCCAAAAAGATTTAGAACTTTTGAACCATTTCAGGTTATGTTGGTGTTCTACACTAAAAATCGTTTTTTTTTCTTAGTGAAAAATCGGTATTTTTAATAAAAAATCATTAGATTTCAAAGAAGATTAAAACTTTTGTTTAATTATATGTTTTAGTCTAGCGATTTTCACCAGAAATGTCGATGTAGGTTTCAAAGAAGATTCACAATTTTGGAACAATTTAAGGTTATGTTAACCCTTTTTACCAGAAATCGGTTATTTCGAGAAAAAAAATAATTTTTCTTAAAAATTAAACTTAGGATTTTGAACAACTTTAGCTTATATTTGTGTTTTTCCTCGGAAATTTAGCATATATTGTATAAAAATAATATATATTAATTGTGACTTTCTTTGAGAATTTTCATCTTCACTTTTGGCTTTAGGGTCAGATAAATTGAAAATAATTGAATTGTTTCGAACTTTTCGGTACACAATGATGGTCCTTATCAGTAAATTTGATTAAATCTGCAAAAATTACATAATTTCTTGTAGGTACGCAATGCACAATTGAAAGAGTTACTCTTTGGTTAATACTACAATTGACAAAATTATATAAAATGTTATTATAATTAACCAAATTATATACAAATTCCTGTAAAAGTAAAATTTTTTTTCAATCACAACAATGAGAAAAAACTACAAAATTTTTTAAAACATTGTTTTTAAATAATTATTCATACATTCTTTAAAGATTTTTACGATGTTGACAAAAACCTTTATTACACTGTGTGGTGAAAAAATATTTTAAAAAATATCAAAAGTGATTTTAGGTAAAGAATTCTTAAAATGAAATTATATAGCGACGTAAATTTGATGAAAAATTTTTATTCAGTTCTTCGTATGAAAAATTTCAGTTTAAGAAATTGTTTTTTAAATTTTTTATTTTTTAAATTTGAAATTCAAATTTCTGTTATCACAAAAAATTTCGAAATCACACTATGGTAAGAGTTGTGGTTAAAAGATTTTTTTCGAAATCTCATTTATTAACACAATAATTTAAAAACAAAATTCAATAAAATCTGAGTTCATATTTAGTTCAAATTTTAACGGAGTATTAATTCTTTTAACTTTCTAGTATTGATATTTGAAAAAAATTTTATCATGCAATAAAAAAAAAATACTTTCTTTTTTTCGTGACACCACGAATTTCAATTTGGATTTTCTCGGAATAGGATTATTTTCTTGGATCAAAGTTTTTGTATTCTCATTGAAATATAATTTTTTCTTTCCACTAAATGAAGAAAAAAACTACAAATTTTGTAGGGAAAACACTAACATGGCAAAAATCACTGAAATAGCATCACTAAGGCTTACGCCAGGGGCGTACATTTCGTTCCATGGTAATCAACTTTGTATAACCTTGTTAAATAAACTCGAATTTTATTTTGCAATTGTAAAACTGATATTCACAGGGTGTCTAGCGACTGGGAAATCCGGGAATTTGCTGGTAATTTTGTAAAACCTTGAAAAATACGGGAAAATGCCGGGAATTCTTTGAAAGATCCGTGAATTCTTTGAATGATCCGGGAAGTCTGTTGCCATAAATTCCAAATCTTTATTTTCTGTGTAAAATTATTCTTATATAATAAAAACTTTGAAAAACGTAATTTGTCTTATTTGAAAAGAAGGCGTAAATCACAGCTAATGAACATCGTTTTCTTGGGCATGCGCAGAAACTCAAGTCTTCAACTTCGAAAATCGAGTCGAGACCACGGGATGTTTAAGTTACTTCACGTATATGGCGCTTGTGTCGTATGTGTCGAAAATTGCATGGTTAACAGGCTTGGGAAAGGCTGCACATGAAATATTAGCACCGCGCTCGGAAAGATTGGAACTATTAACTTCCAAAAGAAACTTGCTTGTTTTTGGCGTAGGTAATGTACAGGAGTTTCGTCTTCTGTATCAATTCCTACATACCATGTGTCGAGTTCAACCCATGAATATCCTAAAAGCGCAACAGTGGATGCCCAGCTAAACGTTAGTCTTTTCTGATTTTAAATTTTATTTTTGAATTAATAAATGCCTCATTTTTGTAATACAAGTGACTGTTTATTTCAAATTATGCTCTTTCCGGGCGCTAAGCTTATTGTCAGAGTCCCAATCCTCAAATAGCTAAACACATCACAAGAACAAACCGGGAAAAACGTTATTTCTGATCCGGGAATTTGCCGGGAATTTGTAAACGGAATTTCGCTAGACACCCTGTATTCATTATCAAATACTAAATGCCAATAAGGACTATAAATAGGTTGAAAATTCAACACCTTATTCATAATTGACCCGCCGGATGCAAGAACCAGCTCGACGCTCAAAAACGCGTGAAAGTATTGTCCGATCGTCTCAAAGAAAGAAAATTTGCATAATAGAAAAATCAATTTTTTGAAAATACAGTATTGTAGAGAAGTTTTAAAACTTAAATCGTTCTAACTCTGCCAAATATTATTGAAATGAGTTCATATTTTTAGGACGTATTCAAAATACTATAGAGATGCCTGGGAAATCATGAAATAGTTAACAATCGCTAACAATCGCTAACAAATCACTCACTTCCAGTGAGTGATTTGTTCAGCAATATTGAATTAAGTTTTTTGGAAAATCTCATATCTATTCGTTGAAAATTCACTGAGATATTCACATTTGGAAAAAGTACTCGACGTCTGCCCGCGCATACTGAACTTCGAGCACGCTGCCTGACATAGCAATCCTCACGACGCATTAGCTAACAGCGCGGGCAGACGTCAAGTACTTTTTCCAAATCTGAATTTCTCAGTACATTTTTAACGAATCGATATAAGATTTTCTAAAAAACTTCAATCAACATTACTGAACAAATCACTCACTGGAAGTTGTTTGAAAGTCGAAGTTACCTAGATACTTTTTACCGACGAAACCAGGAAAACACAATTATCGTTTGACCTCACTTTGCAATTAAAAATTATTGAACAATAAGCGATTGTGAACCTTTTTATTATTTCCTAGGCATCACTGGAGTATTTTGAATATGTCCTGCAAATATAAACTCATTTCAATAATATTTGGCCGTGTTAGAACGATTTAAGTTTTAGAACTTAATTAAATTAGGGACACTTTTTTTAATATTTCGTTTTTATTATTAAAAAATAAACGTTCAGTTTTCCTTACGAGTAAAGCTAAATAATTTTTAGTAGGGCATTTATTTCGAGGCTAGTTCTCACAGTGACAACAAGCCCCAAAGAAACTGTGACAAATGACTGTGACAACTTAATTTACTTACCAGAAAACACAATGACACCGCCAAACTGTGTCTATTGCACCAAATATTTACAAAGAAAAACGATATCCTAATTTTAAGCAGCGACGCATATTTTGTGGTTAGGTCTGTCAAATCTATTGGGAGAAGTTGGTCGCCATTAAACTTTCTTCTGTTGGTAGTACTGGCACACGTTCGAAAACTGTTTAAGTACTTTTTAAAAATTATTAATAATTTCTTAAATATTACTAATGTGACAACTAGTACTTGTGACAACGGGGACACACTTCCCCTACTACATGTTTTGGACAAAAAATTCCAGGTACAAAATTCTGTTTCTGCGGAATGAATTAGCACTAAATAAGCTCTAAATTCCCGAAGAAAGGAACATATTTATTTCCCGGTAACAAAAGCGTTGAATTCAGAAGAACTAAAAATTTGTATTCCTATGAATACGCGATTTTTCCTCCGTCTAAAAATCCCCCAACGGGAAAAGAAAAAGTGCAAATCCTGTTCCCCTCAATCGACGTAGTAAAATTTAATGGAAGCGTATTAAAAAGAATTAAAAAGTAGAAGAGTGTAAAAGAAGGAATAGAAAAGATTAAAATAATTTCGCTTTGAGAACGCTAAATGGAATTGAAATTTATGGATTGTTTTCTCATTAATAAATATTTTATATTTTATGATATTATATTTATTTTATGATTTATTATATTTTCATTTGCATGTGATAAAGAAAAAGCCAATCAGAATTATATAAACTTGTTTTTATTAATATATGTAATATTAATATTTTTACCAGTGCTCTATTATAAATAATTACAATGCTTAAAACATGTTTAAAGTTTGTTTTTGAAATGGAAAACATTATGTATTAAATTTTACTGATACAAACAATGCTTACTATAAGACTAGTTTTAAAATTGAATAGTCTATTTCTTATTGCTTATTGCTTATAAAATATTTTCAACGCGCATATAAATCATCAAGTTTAAATAAAGAACACAAATTCAAATGTCATTCATATTATTTGTATCATTGAATAAAGATTCACTTTTTGGTTTCGCCGCGTACTCATTGGAGGACGGCTTATAAATTACCTCAAGAGCGTGCTTAACAGCACCTCCTAACTCCTCTTGATGAACGTTGTTTAATTCCATAAAAATCCGGCTATTGTCACCCTCAGATCTCGAGTTATTCCATATTGAATAGTCCTCCTCCATGGTTTTGGAAACGTTGTAACGAAGTGATATAATATAAACCTATTATAATAGAATTGAAAAAGGTTTTAGGATTTGCCAGAAATTTAAAAAGATTCCAAGACATTTTTAGTGATTTAAGAAATTATAAAGGATTTTGAGAGATTTCAATAGATTTGAGCGAATTTCGGAAGATTTCAAAGGATTTTCAAGAAATTTTACAGGATTTCTGAGAATTCAAATGATTATGCAGTGAAGGAATTAATAATTAAAGATTATTTTTAAAGGATTTGAAAATAATTAAAAAGATTTCAAGAGATTTAACAAAATGTACATTCATTATTACTGTAATTTTATATTTCTTCCTTTTTTTTAGTATTAATTATTTCTTTTATCACACATTCCAATAACATTATTAAATAATTATTCTTTTCTTATACTACAAGGAAGATTATTATAATTATTCAAAATAATTATACCATATTATTATCAATGTACATATTTATGATGCACTTATTTAACTTTTTTTTCATTATTAAATCGTTTTATAACTTATACATTCGGAAAAGATTCAAATTTATATTTATTTATATTTTAATCATTTATTTAAACGTTTTAAAAAATGCATTAATCTTTGCTAACATTGAGGAGAATACATTACAAATAAAATCTATTGAAATGTGGGAATTAAATAGAAATAGAATTAAAATTTCAAAATTTATATTCCACATGAAGGAATTAAAAAAATTTATTACACATATTTTGTGAACGAATTAGAAAGAATTAAATAAACTCAAAATATGACCACTTCTGCGGAATACAAAACATCTCTGTGAGGTGTGCCTACCGGTACAATTAGAAGGAATTAAATATATTGAAAACACGTTCTCTTTTGGGGAATAGGAAACTATGCGGCTGTCGCTGTGGGAATAGAAGTGAATTAGTTTCGGAGATATCCTATTCTTATAATGGCATTTTAGACAGATGGAAGAATCGCGCATTCAAAAGAATAAAATAATGTTCACCTCAAAAAGCTAACTTAAGTTCAATTGGTGATTTACGATTCACAGAAGAAACGCATAAATCGTTTCAATTTCTCAATGAAATGGAGTTTGAAGGATGTCAAACTGAATGGTAAAGTGCAGATTAACTTTAACAGAAACGAATCTGCATCATACAAGTGATGATTGGTGAAGTCCGATGAATTGTATAATGCAGACTGCGCTCTTCATTATTGAATTGTAGTGAATCGGAATTGGGTGCGAGTAAATTTGAATAGTAAAGTTTAGATTGGTTAGGAACTTAAATGAATTGGATTTTAAAGATTCAACAATGTCTATCATAAGATACCTATTTTATAAATATTTAAATAAAATATTAAAATAAAATAAATAAAATATATTTAAATAATTTAATATAAATATTTAAATTGTAATAAAATTTACATACATATGTTAGTGAAATCTAAGTTTATGTACGCCGGGCACAAAATTTAATTTTTGCGGCATAAACTAGCACGAAATAAGCACTAAATTCCTGCATAAAGAGACTTTGATACCGCACTAATAATTTCCAAGTTTCACGTACGAGAGTCACCTGAAGTCAGCATTACTACCAGTTTTTGACCAAAATTGCTTGACACGAAATTTTGTTTTTGCGGCATGCATTAGCACTAAATAAGCACTAAATTCCTGCACAAAGGAGAATTTAATACCACTAATAGTTTCCCAGTTTTACGTACCAGTCACCTGAAGCTAGCATTACTATACGTTTTTGGTAAAAAAAGTGCCCGGATTTTGTGCATGGCACAAATCCAGAGCACTTAATTAGCAAGAAATTTTTTTTTCTGCAGCATAAATCAGCACTAAATTATGACATAGTGCCCATATTGGTATGACAATGTTGTAATTTCAGCTTCCGGGGCCTTGGGAATTATACATTGAGCAACATAAAGTTATTACTAGTAATTTTAAAATGATTCATACTCGAGTTTTTCTTTACAAGGCAGCTCAAATCTTTTCATTTAGTATAAGTGAGACCCTGTAAAATTGGAGTCCGATCTGATGGTATTTTTTATTTCTAGGGGCCAGATTATGATGAGAGTCTTGACGCATCAGCAAGAGCAGATCGCATAACCGGATTGTTACGTCGCTGGGAACTCGCCAGTATGTCGTGGTCCAACATCGCAGACTTGAAGAACGTCTCGTCCTCAACAATCAAGAATCATGCCAGTGTCATGTACACATCCCGACAAAGTCTTAGTGCCAAGGACCGTGAGGGAATGCGGAACATCATTGGTGGAAGACCAGAGAGTGCTCCGGTTTACATGACAGCTAACCGAGTAGATGGTCTTGAAGAGAGCTGTGCTCCGTCTCCCATCATGCCTCGCCACGTCTTAGAGTCCATCAGTCAGAGTCCAACCCAGAGTTTGAAAAGCGCCACACCACCTGGAATGTCTCCAACGAGTCAGCGCTACCAAGAATACAGAGACTGCAATACCAACCAAGTTACCAAAATCACCAAAGCTCAGTACTCTCATGTACAGAGTCCTCTTAATGGAGACTACACAACCCAGCAAAATATCTACAGGGAGCAATACCTCCAGCAGACTGGAATGCTTGCCATTCCACCACCCTACACAATCGGTTCGCCAGGTGCAAACGTTCTTAAGAACAACCCCTACGTTCAGCAATTCCAGATAGCCGGTTCGCAACACTTTCCTGCACCGAGAAAAAGGGACTTCAACGCGGCTCAAATGACGTGACCAGCGCGGACCAGAACCACGCGATAAGACTGAACTCTGAACAAGCTCGAGGACTTCCAGTCCTCGAGAATCTCCGACGATCAGCTGCCAAAAGGACCTGTGAAAGGGAAAGAGTATAAGAGAGAGATGAAGGAGCGACGTGATTACTCAGAAATCCTGGGATTCTAATTTTTCGAAGGATAACGAGACGAAGGGAAGAAGAGGCTGGCTGAAATCTAGGGAGAGGTGCGAGGAAGGCCTAAGGCATATATAAATTCACTCCGGATAGAGAGACGGATTGAGAATCTGGAGCGACTTGTTCTGAAACTTTTTAAATATGTATATTAAGACAGGGTGTCGGTTACGAAGGAAGAGTAGGTTAGGTTAGGGAAGATTGGGAATATAAATGGTAAGGGTAGACAAAATTAATTTATAAAAAGCTGAGTTTATGATTTTTCAAGTTAAGTCAAATTGACTTAAATAACTCGTAAGAGCCCCGGTGGTTTAGGCGCTAGTGGTGGTAATTGAATTTTTGTGTGTACGTCTACCGAGGGAAGGAGTATAAATTAATACATGCATTTATAAATACGCAGGCTTAAAGAACTCTGAAACTCGAGCTAGCTTACATTTCTAGCTAGCATGACACTGGCTTAAAAACTTAATTTTAAATTGAAAGCATCATAGAGCGCTTGAAATTTAAGACTTTTAAATTACAATTCTTCATATAGTTGAAACCAGAGGGATGGCTCTCCTATAAAGGCCTGTAGAATAAATGTGTCATGAGATTTGAAGACGGCCGAGTGGCAGCGCTGGCTGTACTTTTAGGCCGACAATTATTCAAATGCATGGGGAAAATGAAATTTAATTTATTTTAATAGTTAAAATACGTTTTTTGCATATATTCATCTCGGAAAAATATTTTGTAACATATTAAATATCTAATAAATTAATAAGTACTAAGGAAAAGTGAAGAAAACGTTATTTTTATGATTAAATACGAATACACTTTTCAGAGAGTACCAATAATAATTCTACAAAGTGAACATTACATTTTCAGTATTGACATATGTAAATATTATAAACTGTGAAAATAGTCAATTTCGATTGAATTTTATTTTTATTGACATTTATAATGATTATTGAAAATTGAAATTAACGCTTAATTGAACTAAATTATAAAAATGTATATATTTTTGTTTAAAGCTAGAAAATAATTTATTTTGTTTCGCTATACGACATTTATAAAAATTAATTATAATAGAAAAAATATCTATTGTTAAAAATAAGTCGAATATTTCTAACGATTTATATTTTTATAGACTTTTCAGTGAAAAATCGTCTGTTACAGGGCAATACCGTCACACTACATTTTTATTTCCCCGGAAAATAATAATTTTGTTGGATAAAAACTTTTTTATTCATATTCAGCCTCCCTATATCTCAGGAGCAAGTTTTTATGATTTTTTTTTTAATATTAAAGAGCAGATTTTTTGTCACTATACAAAAATATTTTTCAAACCCCGTGAAATTTGACCCTCCAAATTCTTAAATGATTTACTCGCAATTGGTTATATTTTCATAACTAAACTCATTTTCTCCCAATTTAGCAACTAAATATCTCGGGAGTAAGTTTTTTGTTAAAAATAAAAATTGCAGTTTTTATCTCCTCAGGAGTAAACTTTTGTTTGATCTTTAAATGGTGATTTCGATTGTACAGAATTTTATGTGTCTCTCCAGGAAAATTCTGATTTTGTTGCTTATCTATAGTTCTGTACTGCAACCCTTCAATTAATAATTAAATTTAATTCTAATTGCGATAAAAAATATCGTCAATTTCATTGATTTTCATTCATGTTACCAATAATATGCGTTTTTTTCAAAAAAAAAAATTCAATTGCGTATTTTCGATAACATTTCTACGTTATATCTCGTTGAAAATAGAAATTTTTCTTAAAGTGCAACGCTTTTTTTGTAAATTATTCTCAAAGTGAACAGAAGAGATTGCGATCTTTGAAAACAGTTGTAATAAATTTAAAATGTTTTCAAAGTTTTTGATAACAACTTTTATGAATTTTCTTATTAATATTAATTGAAAATTCATGTTACCATTAATTTGTGTTTTTTACAACAACAAAAAATCAGTTTACGGGGCTAGTCTAGTTTCTCGGGCGGAAAATGGAGGTGATTTTTCGGGACTCATAAAAAAAACCATGCGGTCAAATATTTTACAATTTTGAGGATATATTCAGATACTATTGACAACTTAATACACAAAATTTCATGAAAAAATATCGGCTATAAGCCGAGTTATATACTCCGATCTCGAGTCATCCAAAAATCAAGTTGTAAATCGGCTGCAGTTGTAGAGGTCTTCAGAATGCCAGTATCTCAAAAAATATTTTCACGTTAAACTAGATGACTTTCCCCGTACCATCAACTAGGATCTTTTGAAAATATTGAAAATTAAAAAAATGGCAGCGTTTTGAACAAAAAATTAAATTTTTCACCAAAAAAACGCTCGTTTTTTGCTCGGCAAATTTATATTTCTTGAAATATCGAAAAGATCCTAGTTCATGGTATGTAAAAACATGTTACGAATATTTTTGTAAAACGCTTTTAAAGTTTTGACAACTGATTTTTGGTTATAAAATTCAATTTTTCATACTCTCATAGCCCTGGGAACTTTCTCCAAATAGTATACTATCGAATTAGGTAAAAAAAAAGAAGATTTTTTGAAAGTGAGAAACTAGACTAGCCCCTTAATTGCATATTTTTACTCAATATCTCGTTGAAATTTTAAATTTTTCTTATAGTGCAACACTTTTTTGTCAATTGTTTTTAAAGTGAATAAAAAAGATTGCGAACTTTAAAAACAATTGTAATGAATCAAAAATGTGTTCAAATTTTTTGATAAGAACTTGATTAAATTATTATATTGATGTTAAGTGATGATTCATTTCACGACTTTAAAATGCTTTGAAAACCTTAAAACTTAATTCTTAAGCAGAAAAAAGTATAAAAAGTCCGTTTTTATAATATAAAAAGCACAAAATTTCACATTTTTGACACTTTCAAAATGCATTTGAATAATTTTCGGCCTAAAAGTACAGCCAGCGCCACCCTCGGCCGTACTCAACATTTCCGTCACTTTCATTTCAGAGTGTCACGGCCCTGGTTAAAACTTAAATAACTTTGAATTGAAGACGCTAAAAATGTTATAATTTCGGTTTCATATTTTATAAATTGGACAATTTTAAATTAGTCGCGTGAGAAATTGAATACGTTTGAAATTAATGTTTGATAATTATACAATTTAATTTCAAACTGGAACAATTTTGAATATTAGAAATTTGAAAATTAGATTTTTGAAAATTAGAAAATTTGAAATTAGAAATTAGAAAAATGTTTAAATTGGAAAATTCAAAATTTTTTGTTTCAAATTAAAATCATTCCCAATTGTACAATTTAAGAGTGAAAGCATATTGATACTTGAATAATTATATTCAAGAATATGGAATTTCATGAGATTGTAATGCATTTATCGAATAATGTGCAGACTGACAGCTTGGAAGTTTTCTAAGAGACATGGGCAGCTATACCATACAATAGAACATTAAAAGCGCTTCAAGATATACAATTTTTAATGGAAGCATTGCAAACTGTGGTCTAAAATGTAAATTGTTTAGAATTATATAATTCCCAATTGAAAGCCCTAATAATTAAACAATTAAATTTATAATGTTCAGAATTGAATAACTTCAAGTATTTTTGATTTGAATACTGTCTCATTATTAAAGCTACAAATTTACACTTTACCTGTTGAAAATTCAAGTTCAAAATTGTTTAATTTTGAATGTTTAGTTTTCAATTTTTTACGCTTCAAATTTAAAATGATTCCGCATTTGATTCGTTCATTTGACGAGTGTTCTTCTGAATATTTTAAATTATGCATTGTTTAGTTTCCAAGGTTTGAATTTGAAAATAACCGTAAAAAATTGTTGACTCCGAAAATTTTAGTTGTGTTTTGAGTAGCAATCCTGTAAGTTTTATGGAAACTCTGGTTAATTCAGCTTAAACTCATGAGAATTAAACTTGATTCATTGAAGTATAAGATAATTTGAGTCTTTTAAATTTGAAGATTTTCTCAATAGCGAAAACAAAACTCTTAGCTTGAAATCTTTTAAAGGATTTTCTGTATGAAATATTTATAATTTGAATAGCAAACAAATTGTATTCCTTCGCACAGCTCTCAAATGGTACGCTTTTATTATTGTAAACACTTTTTAATCTTTTCCACTTTTTAGTTTAGATGCTTGTCACACTTACAATCTTTACCTTGCAATGTAAACACCCTCGAAATTCAAATGCTTTCGAAGAGAAAATTGTAACTTTCCATTTTCCTACGACATTAAGACGAATTTCGAATTTCCTAATAAATCGACACCCTGTAAATTCTGTGATCGACTATAATGTAGCATTCATAATTTACACTTGCATTGAGAATTTGTAAATGATTTTATAAGGTCTATTTTAAATATTGTAATCCTCATTTAATTTATATAAAAGTAGATCAGAGTTTAATTAAACTCTCTAACAAACAAAAAAAAACAATTGGTAGCTTAATAGTTCGTTTTTATTAAGGTAGATTAAAAATGAAAAATGAAAAAGACTGAATTTTAATGATGCTAAAGCTAAAGTTTTTTTTAATACGTTCAGTTCTTGATACTTATTTTATTGCTGGAAAAAATACAGTTTTCAATCTATTTTTTTCTTTGAAGCATCTTTGTCTTTTTTTAAAGTATCTTACTGATCCAAAGTTTGAGCGAATATGAGTACATTTAAAAATATGAATGTTTGGATTCATCCCGTTCAATACCATTTGACTGAAAAATTCTAAACTCTTACGTAAATATGTTAAAAGTCTAGCAATTGACTAAAAAAGCTGGTCGTTCTTGGATCAGTCCGTCTCTCATGCAATTAATAAAATGGCATTTATGCTAAATTTTCTTCGAAATAGTAAGTGCCAAAAAAAAGTCTTTAACACGCCATCGTTTGCGCATACAATTTTCGATGTTCACATTTCACTCGAGCAGTTTTTGCTGTTTATTGAACTTTTACATTTATTTTCTTCTGAAGAAAGTGAAATCCTCACTGAAACTTTTGCGAAAAAACGTCGTGAGTTTTACTGTCGAGATTTGTATAAATATTTTGATCGGAGAGGTACCTGAATGTCTACGTGAAATTATACATATATGAATATGTATTTTTTAAGCGACCGGAAAAAAAACAGATCTAGAGGACCTAATTGTGTATAGAATCGCTGTATGTACTGTACGAATCTGTCAAATTAACGTGATGAGTGTATATTTATATGTTGACCTTGTTCAATGCTATCGATATAATATACAAACCTAGTTAATGATGAGAGAATTTTATATTTCATGTTACAATACACTATACTGTCGAAACTGAGGTCGAAAAACCCCATTTGAATCACTTCATTAATTCTGTCCATCTGAGACTAATTTTTCGTTTCGTTGAAACGTTTTCCCTTTTGTAAATAAAAATCTATAATTTCTCCTGAAAAAAAAGTGTATTTTATTTTATATTTAACTATAGGATATGTAATATGTAAATAAGAACATTATATTTAAATTTCTGAAAAACATCAGTTTCTCTTGCAAATTTCTTTTTTGTCGTTATTAAGTATTAATAACCTTTAATAATTTGAAAGATTTAAGGGGTCGTTTAAAAATTACGTCACACTGACCCCCATTCCCCACTTTGCCCCTTTTTACATTTTCATCACAGAACGTATTAGATTTGTGTAAAATTGGGGGGGGGGGGG
>CAKNXH010057788.1:87711-113179 GCA_932178445.1 Andricus quercusramuli
CCCGCTTTTTGTTAAATGTTCACATTTAGAGACCCCCTGAATCTGAAAAACAGGTTTTTACGAATGTGTTTGTCAGTGTGTCTGTAGATTTTCAGTTTGTTAGAACGATAACTTTCGAAAGAATTGACATATTGGATTGGGCTTTGGTATACTCTTCAAGTATCCTAAAATGAAGGTCAAGTTCGTTAGCCAGCCATTTTGGATTAATCTTAAAAAAGTTAGAGCACTTTCAAAAATTTTGAGACCACTTTTTTTTAAGATTCAAAAATTCTATGTACGGTTATTGGTAGTAATCAAAAAGACGAACAATTTATCCTTTCGACTTTTTTTGATAAAAAAAAAAGTTACCGAAGTATTATTTAATTATATTTAAAAAATTCCAAAAAACAAACGAAAATGAACAGTTTAAGCCAAACAACGCACGATATTAAAAAATGTTAAAGTAAGAGAAACGTTGAATTTTGGACACCCTACAAGATTGTCACAACAACTTTTTAAATTTTCTTGAGAAATCGAAAATTCAAATTTGCACACAAAAAAATGGAAAATTCCATTTTGCGGTGAAACTAGGCAAGATTCGACGAATGATGAATTGACGAAAATTGTATATTTAAAAAAGATCTACAAATTTGTTACAAATCACTTTAATAGGATGCGTAGTTTTTGTTTTATTCGTAAAAAAGGATTAAAAATAGAAAAATTGAATTTTTAGACAAATGGCACAAGATACGAAAAAAGTAATTTTTATTTTAATAGTAAAAAATAACATTAACAATGGAGAAATTCAATTTTTGTAAAAACGACGCCAGGTACGAAAAAAGTTGAATAGAAAAAATTGTGCATTCAAAAAAGATCTACAAAGGACCCCGCACCAAATGTACAGAAAAAAGACTTATGATAAAAAATTCTAAAAAAAAATTTTTCTTGTATTTTCGAACCTGCAAACTAAAAATTTGAAAGAAAAATGTTAGAAAGATGGACAGTTTTTAGACAAACACTAGTCCAAAGTTTCGATTTTTACATGTATTTTAATGGAAAAATGCTTATTTTAGCAAAATGTTTTTTTTCCTCAAAAACGCTATGATAGATTTGACTAAAACTTTTATATTTTGACCATCAGTCGTACCGAATCAAAAGACTCATACCCACGAACTAGAAATATTATCGATTCTTTGGGTATACAGCATGTTTTTGGGGGTGTTTTTGTACCCTAAACATCCAAGTAACATATGTAAATCATCATTTCTTAGTAACTAAATTCAATAGAGATTTTTATCGAACTGCTACGGTATGAAACGACTTTTAAATAAGTGGAGTGAGCGTACATAGCAAGAATATGTTTTGACCTAATTTTAGGGGATGTTTTACCACCCCTTAAACAATAAGTCTGAAGTTCCTAACGCATTAATTAATAACGAAAAATAATTTTATTTTTAAATGCATGAAAGCTGCTATTTTATGACAGAAAATAGTCGCGTACAACCCTAAAAACTTCTTAAAGCACTTTCAACCCCCCATCAGATATTAAACTCACCCAAGCTACCCCTAAATATTTTTTAAACTCAACAAAACCAACCTAATTCAAAAATCCGCCCAGTTTTTGCTGATAATAATTTCAATTGATGCCAAAGGGGCAAACATAAAGTCTGAACACCTCAGTGCATGTAGAAATCACCCCAACCACCCCCAAATATTTTAAAAGATCAATAAAATCACCCTAATCCCAAAGTACGCCAGGTTTTTTCTGACAATGT
The DNA here is from genome assembly GCA_932178445.1 of Andricus quercusramuli. Lineage (NCBI taxonomy): Eukaryota > Metazoa > Arthropoda > Insecta > Hymenoptera > Cynipidae > Andricus > Andricus quercusramuli. Next base: position 89,466 of record CAKNXH010057788.1, read on the forward strand.
TTTTAGTTGATGCCAAAGGGGCAAAAAATGTCGCAACCCCTCAGCACATTTAAAAGTCACCCCAGTCACCGCTGAATATTTTTAAAATTCAATATAAACAGCCCAACTCCAAATTAAGCCAGGATTTTGATAATAATCTTTTCAATTGATGCGAACGGTTTACACAAAAAGTCTCAACACCTCAGTACATTTGGAACTCATCCAAGTCTAAATATTTTCAAAACTCAACAAAGCCAACCTAATTCGAAAATCCGCCTAGCTTTTGCTGATAATAATTTCAATTGATGCCAAAGGGGCACACATAAAGTCTCAACCCTTCAGCACATGTAGAACTCACCCCAGCCACCCCCGAATATTTTAAAAGTTCAATAAAATCACCCTTATTCAAAAGTATGCCAGGTTTTTCTGATAATGTTTTCAGTTGATGCCAAAGGAACAAAAAAGTGTCTCGATCCCTCAGCACATATAGAACTCACCCCAGCAACCCCTAAATATTTTTAAAATTCGATACAATCACCCTAATTTCAAAGTACACCAGGATTTTTCTGAAAATGTTTTCAGTTGATGCCAAATGATCAAAAAAATGTTTCAAAACCTCAGAACATGTACATTGAAATTATGGTGATTTTATTGAACTTTTAAAATATTCGGGGGTGGCTGGGGTGAGTTCTACATGTGCTGAAGGGTTGCGACTTCATGGGTGCCCCTTCGGCATCAATTGGAATTATTCTCAGAAAAAACTGGGCGGATTTTTGAATTAAATTGGTTTTGTTGAATTTAACAAATATTTAGGGGTAGCTTGAGTGAGTTTAATATCTGATGAGGGGTTGAAAGTGCTTTAGGAAGTTTTTAGGGTTGTACGCGACTATTTTCTGTCATAAAATAGCAGCTTTCATGCATTTAAAAATAAAATTATTTTTCGTTATTGATTAATGGGTTAGGAACTTCAGACTTATTGTTTAAGGGGTGGTAAAACATCCCCTAAAATTAGGTCAAAACATATTCTTGCTATGTAGGCTCACTCCACTTATTTAAAAGTCGTTTCATACCGTAGCAGTTCGATAAAAATCTCTATTGAATTTAGTTACTAAGAAATGATGATTTACATATGTTACTTGGATGTTTAGGGTACAAAAACACCCCCAAAAACATGCTATATACCCAAAGAATCGATAAAATTTCTAGTTCGTGGGTATGAGTCTTTTGATTCGGTACGACTGATGGTCAAAATATAAAATTTTAGTCAAATCTATCATAGCGTTTTTGAGGAAAAAAAACATTTTGCTAAAATAAGCATTTTTCCATTAAAATACATGTAAAAATCGAAACTTTGCACTAGTGTTTGTCTAAAAACTGTCCATCTTTCTAACATTTTTCTTTCAAATTTTTAATTTGCAGGTTCGAAAATACAAGAACAATTTTTTTTTAGAATTTTTTATCATAAGGCTTTTTTCTGTAGATTTGGTGCGGGGTCCTTTGTTGGCAATCACTTTTTGACTGGACGCGTAGTTTTTGTGTTAATCGTGAAAAAAGAGAAATAAAATAAATAAATTTTTGGACAAACGAAAAAAGCTACGGAAAAAATTAATTAAAAAGTTAATTAATTTGTCATGCATAATTTTTTGATAGGACAGTTTATGCTTTAATAGTAAAAAATAGCATTAAAAACATAAAAAATTAAATTTTTGGAAAAACCACTCGACAGACAAAAAAGACAAAACTTGCAATAAAATGCATAATAACAAAATTGTTTTTTTTTCAGTAAGCGCACTTTTTTATTTATGAAATTATGAATTGTAATAATATACATTTATTGAACGTAGTGTATACGGATCTGGCATATTTGGCCGGATTTTATTTTCTGTTCCGGCATATTTTGCCGAATCTTAATTTTCTCTACCGGCAAGGCACCCCTGTGACTGGTTACAGAAATATTGTTGGTTTAAACCCCCTACCCCTTTCCAACGTCTCATGGGGGGGGGGGGAGGCACCCCTGCGACTAGTCACAAAAGTTACCGATCTATAACCATGAATTTCTAAAATTTCCTTAAATTATCATATGTGACGTGCGCCGAAGAAAGGGGGCTGTGGAGGCGCGTTCTTGGGTGTGCGAAATAAATAGCTTTATTTTAACTATAACAATAAAATATATTTTACTGTAAATATGAATGACAAAGTGACCGGGAAGAGGCGAGCGTACTGACTGACTTGACTACTGTCTAAACTAGCCTATATAAGGAATACCTCATCGAAGGTTCTGGAAAGACCCTTTACAAGCATAGACGCGCCTAGAATCCTATAGAAAGTGCTGGAACTATCCAGTGCCTAACTGATTTCCCGTAGCGTCTTTGAAATGTAACCCTAAATGGGAAAACGAATTAAGATTGAAATAGTTTGATAATAAATGGAATTAAATTAATTCAAGACTAATATAAAACATAAATTGCTGCTAACGGGTGGTCATCAGATCTACCCCCCTGCTCGTGATTGACTCGATATAAATCAAGCATTAAGACTAGGAAATGAAATATAGAAAGAAAATCATGACACCTTTCAATATCAGAGTTATTCAAAACAAAGTTAAAATTCTGAAAGAAAATATAACTTGTGCTAGCTATAAAATTTGATACTAAATACATAACAAATGAGAATCTCTTACGGTCGAATTGAAATAAAATACAAAATAGTCATAAAATTTTTGTTTGAAAATTGCAATAGAAATTTTGAATAAAAATAAAAAAAATTGATTAGCAGTTCGAACTCGAAAGTTCATTGCCTCACTACCCGATTCGGGTAGTGTTTCTAGGTGGATAAATACTACCAGTGTGGGTCCACCACACCCACGACGGGCCAACACCACGCAGTATTCCCGAACGGTCACCCATCCAAGTACTAACCGCACCCAACGCTGCTTAACTTCAGTGATCTTACGGGAACTGGTGTTTTCAGCGTGGTATCGCCGTTGAATATCGAGCAATATTAGTTGCAGCTTGTAAAACAAAAGAAATTACGAAAGTACAGCTTGAAAACAATCGGGAAATCGAACGTGCCGTCCTGAACGACTTTTTCTTGTTGATTGAAATGTCTCTGGACTTTGATTATAAACCTGATTGTTCACAGGTTCCGGTTGTTGAATTTCCTCCTGCGGTTGCGTTTCTGATTGACCCTTCTATGAATCCTCTTCCGCAATTATATGAGCTGGCTTCAGCCTATCAATGGAGACCGTGACATTATCGCCTTTAATTACGACGTCAAATGTCTTTTCTTTCCGTTTTCTGACAGGGTATGGTCCATCGTATGGCAAATCGAAGAAACCTCCAGGCTTGTCGCGTCGTAGAAAGACTTGGTCAGTGGTAGCAAAATCTTTGTAGGCAAATGGTTTGTGTTTGCTGTGACGTGTACCACTGACTGGGCTCAGGTTTTGGAAGAATTTCCTGATTGTCTTCATGAATTCTGAAGTTTCTTGTGGTTGGTGAGCACTAACTCTTGGTGCCAAAAATTTTCCTGGAAGTCGCAGACTCTCTCCATACACGAGGTCAGCTACTGTCGCTCCCAGATCCTCCCGCCAAGCTGCTCTGAAACCAAGAAGAATAATGGGTAAGGTCTGAGTCCAACTTTCGTTAGCATGGCATTTGATGGATGCCTTCAAGGGCCTATGAAGAGTTTCGACGAAGCCGTTGGCTGCTGGATGGTAAGCCGTTGTCCGCAGATGTTTCGTTCCAAGGAGATTGTTTAGTTCCCTGAATAAGTTGGATTCGAACTGTCGTCCTTGGTCACTGGTAATTCGAAGTAGAGTCCCAAATCTTGCTATACATCCTGTGAGAATGGCTCTGGCAACTGTGGATGCTGTAATGTCCTCTAGTGGAATGGCTTCTGGCCAGCGAGAAAAGCGGTCGACGATGGTGAGACAATGCTGATAGCCATTGGAATGAGGCAAAGGTCCCACGAGGTCGATGTGTAGATGCTCGAACCTGGATGTTGACGGAATGAAGTTTCCAATGGGAGCTGAGACGTGCCTTGTGATTTTGGCTTTCTGGCAAGGAATGCAAGCTCTGGCCCACTTCCTGCAGTCGGCTTTGATGGATGGCCACATGTAACGCTACAATACCAGCTTCACCGTTGCCTTGATTCCGGGATGTGACAGCTGGTGCAGGGAATTGAATGCTGCTCTGCGAAAAGGAAGTGTGACGAAAGGCCTCGCTGTACCTGTTGAGACGTCACAGTAGAGCGTTGCATCTGAGTGTAGCACGTGGACTTTCTTGATTTGCAGGCCAGTTTCATGGTTGAGGTAATGTTGCAACTCTTCATCTTGAGCCTGTGAATCTGCGAGAGCTGCGAAGTCGATGGTGTTGGCCAGCTCGTCGATCCGAGAAAGATAAACTGCCACGAAATTCTCAGCACCTGAAATGTGACGAATGTCTGTAGAGAATTGACCAATGAAGTCGAGATGTCGAAATTGTCGAGGATCACATTTGCTTGATTATGGTGAAACGCAAACGTGAGAGGCTTGTGATCCGTGTAGATGATGAAGTTTCGGCCTTCAACGATGTGGCGAAAATACTTCACTGCTTGGTATATGGCCAGCAATTCTCTACTGGAGGCACCATATTTCTTTTGTGTTGGAGTCAGCTTCTTGGAAAAGAATCCGAGTGGTTCCCATCTATCATCCACACGTTGCTGCAAACTCGCCCCAATAGCGATATCAGATGCATCACAAAAAATGGCCATGAGTGCATCTGGCGCAGGGTGTACCAAGATAACTGCGTCTGCAAAACTTCGCTTGCAATCCTCGAAGGCCTTCTCAGCTTGTGGATTCCAGATGAGAGGTGCTTTCCCTCGAATTTTTCCTTTCAGGAGGTCGTTGAGAGGAGCTTGCTGTGTAGCTGCCATCGGCATACCTAGTCTGTAAAAGTTGAGAATACCTAAAAACTGTCGCAATTGTTTTGCAGGTTGGGGTTGGGGAAAATCCAGGATAGATTGCATTTTTTCAGGAACAGGTTTGATGCCTTTCTCTGAAGCTTCGTAACCGAGGAACTTCACTGATTGTTGACCCCAGGAACATTTGGCAGGGTTGATAACTATGCCGTAGGCCTTGAAACGGCTGAACAGTTCTCGAAGATGTTTTTCATGTTCTTCTTCAGAGGAGGAAGCCACCAGAATGTCATCAATATAATTAAAGACGTAGTCGAGACCTCTGAGAACCTTGTCTAAAAATCTTTGGCAGGTCTGAGCAGCATTGCATAGGCCAAAAGGTAGAAAAGGATATTCAAACAATCCAAATGGCGTCGTAACAGCCGTCTTTGGAATGTCCTTTTCAGCAACAGGTGGAAGGCTCTGACAGGGATTGTTCTTGAATTTAACCTTCGGTAATCTCCGCACATTCGCCACTGATCGCCTTTCTTGGGTACCATATGAAGCGGTGATGCCCAGCTGCTTTTTGAAGAACGAACGATCGACATACCTAGCATGTTGTTGAATTCTTCCTTTGCTATTTTTAACTTATCTGGAGCCAATCGCCGAGGGCTCTGGAATTCTGGTGGGCCAGGTGTTGTAAAAATCCTATGCACGGTCGAGTGTTTCGTTTTTCCTGTGGTTCCTGCCGGTCGGGTAATTTCCGGGAATTCTTTCAGAAATTGGTGCCACTAGGATGAACCTGCAATGGCACGGATGCCTAGAATTTCCTTCGGAAAAGTGAAAACGTTTCCTTGTGCAGAAAGAGAAGTGAGGCTGTCGATCAAACGTTTGTTTCGAATGTCCATGAGTAACGCGAAATGGTCAAGAAAATCTACTCCAATCATAGGTTTAGTGACATCTGCTACGACGAAACGCCAATTAAAATCACGACGAAGTCCGAAATTGCGGTTAAGAGTCTCAGAACCGTACGTAGGGATGACCGAACCGTTTGCTGCGTAAAGTTCATAATCGGTTTTGCGTCTAAAACCACGGAGTCGCGAACGCGGAAAAACACAAAGATCGGCACAGATCCACTAAAAATTGAAGTTTGGAGTCCTTGTCAGTCACAAGAAGGCGGCGGCTCTTAGAAGAAAGGACACTTGCCGCCATTAGTGTCCTGCTGTCGTTTCTGATCTCCTTTTTTACCTGTTCGATCTGGGTCGGCATTAAGAGCATCATACGCTGCATCATAGCCTCTAATGGTTCCGGGTTGTTCGCTTGCATTTCGTGAATTCGGCTCTTTGGAATGAGTGTTTCTGCAATAGAATCTGCTAAGTCTGCACAATTATCTAATGAATTTTTGGACTGCGTCATTAACACAGGTTGAAGCGTGGCAGGTAACCGACTCAGCCAGAGTGGGCGGAGCACTTCGTCAGGGACAACCGAGCCGGCGAGAGACCTCAGGTGTCGCAGAAATTGAGAGGGCTTGCGATCACCTATTTCTTCATGTTCTAGAAGCCGATGTACCTTTGTTTCCTGAGATTCACTGAGTCTCTTTATTAGTTCCTCTTTCAATTTTGTGTATTTATTTACCGGAGGAGGGTTGAGGATGATGACTTTCACTTCCGCGGCGTACCCAGACTCCAAATGACCGGCCATATGAGCAAATTTTGTTTCCTCTGATGTTATTCCTGAGAGAATAAACTGCTGTTCCACTTGCGAAAACCACATTTTCGGGTCATCATTCCAAAACGGCGGTAAACGTACGGCTACACGGTCAACGGACATTGGGGGAAGAAATGTATTCATCCAACGTATTTGAGTGTTCGACTGGGATGACGCGGTTGATACGGTTGTAGTCGCGGTTGTTAGAGCTGTATTCGTGGTTAGAGACATATCTTTCTTTTTAGAAAAAAAACAACACGGGGGTGAAAATTACACAAAAACCAATGTTATTCGATGTTCGAGTTCGAAGCACTAGTCGGAGTTGAACGTCACTGAGCACTCGCAGCCGTTGAGCGTTACTGCACTTGCACGCACACTTTCGACACTGCACTACACGCGCACTTTCAAAATTTTATGTAAAAAATTTCAACAAATATTTCACAAGAAAGAAAATACGCGAGATCACGTCGGGCAGTCACCAGTTGTGGAAGCGCGTTCTTGGGTGTGCGAAATAAATAGCTTTATTTTAACTATAACAATAAAATATATTTTACTGTAAATATGAATGACAAAGTGACCGGGAAGAGGCGAGCGTACTGACTGACTTGACTACTGTCTAAACTAGCGTATATAAGGACTACCTCATCGAAGGTTCTGGAAAGACCCTTTACAAGCATAGACGCGCCTAGAATCCTATAGAAAGTGCTGGACCCATCCAGTGCCTAACTGATTTCCGGTAGCATCTTTGAAATATAACCCTAAATGGGAAAACGAATTAAGATTGAAATAGTTTGATGATAAATGGAATTAAATTAATTCAAGACTAATATGAAATACAAATTGCTGCTAACGGGTGGTCACCACAGCGGCTTACTCTAAAAAAATCAAAATCAAGGTTTTTATAACTTTCGATAGTTTTTGAGTTGCTCTTTTTAATGAAATCATCGGAAAAACTTTTCGAGCGTTATTATTGCTAATAATTGAGTTGTTAGGTACCCGAATGAGCAGGCTTTCGCTCGAGATCCCGTGAATCACCTCCTACCACTCACCACTACATCTCCGCGTCTCATCTATACCCGTTTGTGAGCTGCGTCTTCGACCTATCTCTTTTCTCGTGAGAATGTAGTGGTAAGGAGAGAGGGAAGATTTCGTGAGTCTTCCCTCTCTTCTGAAAGTCGCGTCTATCCGGTGGACTTCGACCGCTCACCCTGAAAAATCTTACTTTTCAGAGTAAGCCCTCTTTCTTTGGCGCACGTCACATATATTTCCATCCATTACCATAATTTTAAAAATGTATGAAAAATTTGATGAATTACCATAATTTCTAAAATTTATGAAAATTCATCATTATTGTGGAAATTTATGAAATTTTTGGAAAAATTATAAAATTTGTAAAAATTTATGAAGTTTGTGAAAATTCATGAAATTTGTAGAAATTCACGAAATTGGTGGAAATTTATGATAACTTACGAAAAATTATGATGTTATTAACCTTCATGCGGGCGCGCTGGCGGTAGTCTACCGCCCCTGGCAGAAAAACATGAATACCTACATCCTACGGGTTTCCAGAAGCTCGGGAGGGGTTTGTATTCTCTAGTTACTACCCAGATAGCAAAATGCCCGCCGACTGCAAGTGATCTGCCGGCCCGTGGTGCCCGCCCGACAGGCGGGAGCGACGCGGTCCAGTAAAATGCAGGCTGAGTGTGCGAGTAGATTAAAATTAAAAAAATCTTTTTTCATGTAAATAAAATGAAAATTTCCAAACAGCACGAAAGGTAATGACGAGATTCTGAGTATAATGAGTCCAGTTGAAAAAAAAATTAAAATGTTATTCTTATAAAAAGATATAAATCTTTTTATAATTTTGACATTTTTCTTTCAACTTGGACTTTATATGATTATACGCAGAATTTCATTACCTTTCGTGCTATTTGCTAATTTTGTTGATTTGAAGGACATCTACAGCAAAAAGTTGCTAACAAATTTAATCCAGAAAATAGAAATAGGCGGTTCCACATGTTAGGAAACTGCATGCATACTTAAAAAAAATCTTATAATTTTTTACAATTTGTTTTTTAAACTATGATCTTCTTATAGCTAACATGAACAATTGTTTGCAAATCGCTCACTTTCACTCACATCCGAGCGAAAATTCACGGGTGTGAACGCCACACGAGATGGAACACGACAAGAACAGCTGATCCAAAATGCGCATGCGCGTTTTCGATCTCAAACTACTCGCACTATCAGCCTGCAGCGGTCGTGCCTTTCGCAGGCCCGACGTTCCTCGCCGTTTGCAAGCCCAACGACTGTCTAATATGCCGGACCGTTGCCTGCCGTTGTCCGCCCTTCGGTCGCGTTCCGACTCTGCCGGCCTGTCACGTGCATTTAGCAGGCACGCTGGTCTCCAGCCCGTCTGGCCGATCACGTGCCGGCACGTATTGTTATCTGGGTATGTATGACGTAAAATGGCAGTTTCTTGAAATTTCGAAAATTTCGGAAATTTCAAGGTGGCGGTAGGTCTGCGGTAGGTTACCGGCCCGCGCCCACTAGTGATAAAAAAAGGCGCGCCCGCATGAAGGTTAAACATATGCCGGAAAAGAAAATTGAAATCCGGCAAAATCTGCTGGAAGAGAAAATTAAGATCCAGCAAAGGAATACATATACATTAAGTGACCATATTTGAAATGCTCAAATGCAGGACGCTGACAGGATTGAGGGGAGGGGGGGAAGTAGATTCAATATGTTTACACTAAGGAAGTCTTGAGTCATGGAACACATTCATTCAAATATATTGTTAGAATATTATTGTCCTTGGGATATTCTACCACTTCAACAAAAACACAGTGTTTATAAATACAGATACCGTATATTTTAATAAAATAGAGATAATCGGATGAATTGCAATAATGCACAGGGTAGAGATAATTTTTGTGTTTCGACATGCTTACTACAATACGCGTCGAATAGAAGTGAAGCTTCTCCCCGCTCGGACCCTACACAGTGGTCCAGAAATGGATTTTCGCGGTCAAATTCGTCCAGAGGTCGTACTTTTTACCCGATTTTAAGTGTTTTTTTTGTAAATACTCAGCATTCAATTCGGAACAAACGTGAGGAAAGAAATTTTTTATTTTTTGTTTAAACAAATTGCCAAATAACAAAAAAAATTTTGCGCTGATAAAAAAGGACAAACCACATATTTGTTTAAAACAAATGTTTTTTTTATTAAACAAATTATTCACATTCGGTGAATATTTATGCATGCATTTTCGACGAATTAGAGTATAGTTTCGTTGTTTGCACTTCAATAAAAAATAATAATTTGAAATTTCCTATTTTTTCCGCCATATTTATTAACACAGCAATTTGTTTAAACAAAAAATAAAAAATTTCTTTCCTTACGTTTGTTCCGAATTTAATGCTGAGTATTTACAAAAAAAACACTTAAAGTCGGGTAAAAAGTACGACCTCTGGACGAATTTGACCGCGAAAATCCATTTCTGGACCACTGTGCCTCAGGTACCCAGACGTGACATTCACCCTCAAATTTGTCTAGCTTTCCCCAAACTTTCCACACCTCCACTATTGGTAACGTGTACAGCCCTAAACTTAATCTGCTACACTCCAAACTCTAAACTTCTAACATAAGGATCTACTCTTTAAAATCGCCACAGTTCAGCCTTTCTGACATTGTTGACGCCCTCGTCACGTAGTTTTTATTGAGATTTACAACTTGTTTTGAACAGCGGCCCTAAGTCCCTGTTTTCCAAAAAATGTACAGCTTAAAAGTAGCCTACCAGCCTAAGTAGTGAGACACTCCTGCTCTCGCACACTCTCCCACTTTCTACATCGACGAATTCAGCCACTTTCAAAATATTACCGCTATACATATATTTTGAAAATTAAGCGATTATAAGAGTTTCATTGGATACAGAACAAAATATAACTTCCTCAAACTTATATTTTAAGATTACACAGTACACATACACACATAATCCACTGAAATTACGGCTTGGTAATCCTTATTACTCTGTTTCTTGCCTTCGATGTCCTCGACCGCTTATCGGTCGTTTCGCAACACCTTTGTAATTTCGTAGGGCCCTCTTTCTTCTGGTTCTAGTTTTCGACTTTCGCCTGTGGATGGGGAATCGCTCAGAATCATCACTAAGTCAGCGACTTCGTATTTTCGCAATGCAGATTACTAAAAACGCGGCACATTAAGCGCTGAAACACCGCTGGCGCATTGCACAACCCAAATGGTAGACGCTTAAACTGAAATTGATCATCAGGGCTGAAAAAACGCGTATTTAGTCGCGAGTCTATCGAAACTGGAATTTGGTAGTAACCGCTTGCCAACTCTAATGTCGTAAAATACTTTTTACCACCCAATCGATCTAAGAGATCATCCACCCGCCGAAGCGGATAGTTGTCCTTCACAGTTATTTTATTAGGAGCGCGAAAATCAACGCACATGCGTATCTCACCTGACGCCTTCCTTACCAGCAACATTGGACTCGCATATGGTGAACAGATATCCTCCACGATGTCAGCTTCTTTCAACTCCTTGATGAGATACTTCGTCTGCTCTTGTTCACTGTAGGACAGTCGATAAGAACGGTAATAGACAGTCTTACCGTCTTCTGTCTCAATCTCCTTCTCAACCGCATTACTGCACTCGAGTTGCGTCATGCTACGCGCTATCAGGTCCTTTTACTCGTTCATGAGGGCGAGTACCTTCTCCGCCTCCTCGCCTTCCAAATCCGTATATTATTCCTCTCTAGTCACCGGCACATAATTTATTTCACGTTTTCGGATTTTTGCTTTACTAAACTTGTGTGCATGTATCACTTAACTTCCTTCTGGCACTGTGGAGGGCGTACCTGAAAGATTTAGCACGGGAAGCACTGTCTGACCTTTTTCGTCGGTTCTCACTATACAACGTGAAATAAGATGTCCTTAATCCCGCACGTCACCATTCACGAATAATTCGGTGTTTTTAAAATCAGTCTCGACACAGATTCCACCCACATAGTTATCCGGCACGTCATATGAGTTCACGGCACTTAACACAGTTTTTACCGGTTCACTCACTGCTCCGGTCATCAAAGTGTCTCGTCTTTCTTCAAGTAACATCTGATCTGTCAGGCTGGTAATCACCACGTATCGTTCAGTACAAGGATGACCCACTAGCAAGGGTACCGCCTGATATTCGTCAATTATTCATGATATTCGATTGTCAATGACCCGGACATCCGTCCAATAGGGCGTCCGATCCCATTTCCGTAACCCACGAAAGTCTCACCTTCACCTTTTTCGATATTAAACCCCAGTCTCATGGCGTCACATTCGCGAATCGCGACGACACTACTCCCCAAGTCTACGTAGCACTTTAGAGGTTGTCCATTTATAAACGCATTTTTAAAATATTCTGCATGTGTGTTTCTGACCGGATTCACGGGTTTCGAACCGATTCCAATCGAACCTGCGCTAGCAGAGGAGATTTCTCCGTTTTGACTCTGCGTTTTTCCGCAATCCCGCGCGAGATGGCCCGTAACACCACACTTGAATCATTTTCCAGCTTTATATGTATTCGGTCAGTCTCGTTTCCAATGTCCGCTTTTTTGCACGCGAAGCACGTTATTTCTCCGGTTGCACCGTCTTTCGAAATTCCTCCGCGTTTTCCGGACTCGCTTCTTCCACTCGCGTTCTCTCCGATCTGAACGCTACTTGCCTCGAGATGTGGCAAAAGCTCATATGGTTCGTTGTAACTATCTAAAGGACCGAGAAAGTCGCGAAAACGCGTGCTGTTTAATCCATGCACTAACCACTCGATACACTGGTCACTACACATATTGGCTTCGCTGCATCTGGCCAGCTCTTCATAGAAGTATTCCGCCATGTCCTGACACGGTTTCTTTTTATAATTCTGAGCCGCCAAACGCAAACTTAACGCACTTTTCTTACTGGGAAAGTTTTTCTTTAAAAGTTCCACCCAGCCTTTCCAATCACGTAGATCTTCGCGTTTCAGGATTTCTCTCCAGCGACACGCCACGCCGACCAACTTCGCTAGGGCATAGTGCCTGATCGCCAGGTCATCTCATTTGTACCGCTCACCACATTCTTCTACCTTATCAATCCAGTCGATGATGCTGAATTCGTTTCTTACTGGATCAAACTCTGGAATCACAGCCCTGGTCCCACTAATCACAAAAACAACACGGAAAATAAGCTCACGCCACCACACTAACAGGAACAACACTGCACGGCTTCCTAATCTCGTGATACCGACTTCAAATCCCGACCGCGAACTTCGAAACCGAACCGATGCCAAATATTTGTCTTGGATCCCACCGCTGCAATTGTTAGAATATTAATTGTCCTCGGGATATTCTACCACTTCAACAAAAACACAGTGTTTATAAATGCACAGGGTAGAGACAATGTTTGTGTTTCGAGATGCTTACTACAATACGCGTCGAATAGAAGTGAAGCTTCTCCCCGCCCGGACCCTCAGGTTCCCAGACGTGTCCTTCACTCTCGTATTTGTCTTAGCTTTCCCCAAACTTTCCTCACCCCTACTATTAGTACATTGTACAGCCCTAAACTTAATCTGCTAAACTCCAAACTCTAAACTTCCAACATAAGGATCTAATCTTGAAAATCGCCACAATATTATATCACACGGGACGTTTGGAAAAAATCGTCTTTTATAGGACGTTTTGCGGGACATTTACCGTCGCAGGACACATTGCTCAAATGCGGGACTGTCCTGCGAAATACAGGACGAATGGTCACTTTATACACATGACACATAACCGATGTGATGGTAGACATTTAGGCATGACGTATTTGCCAGCGAAAATTTAAATTATAATAGGCATTTCAATCAGGATGGAGGACTTTGCGTTTTGTTCTTCTGGCAAGACCCCCATATTTTTCGAAATTGTTAACTCATTTATTTCAGATTAAAGCTTATAAATTCTGAGACTCACAAACAGGAGATCGTGAAATCTCTCTCCGATCTACAAAGGCCTTTTTCCTTCATATTATATAAATATGTATACTTACAGGTACCAGTTGGCGCCAGTTAGACCGGATGCGAAAAAGCCTAAACATGTAACTTGAGAACAAATGTTTGTAAAATACTGTTTACAAAACCTTGGACTTTGACCCGATAAAACTTGGACTTTGTTCTGGACTTTGGACTCATGATGAATCATCCTTACCACAAAACTTACGAATCAGGCTGCACTCGAGTTGCGGTCCACGGTCAGAAAACCCTTCGCGGTCACTTTAGGTCTGAGAAGTTGCGTTCCGAGCTCGCTTCCCCACCCGTGCGACGAACTCAGGGCAGTAGGGACTGGGGAGGGGGGGGGGGTTCAATAGTTACGAAATGGGTACGTACGTATAGAAAATCAGGATAACTGGATAACAGGATAAATGGAGTTCATGGTCGGTAAGCAAGGTAAAAATTTGATCATTTTCCAGGGGTACAAATTCCGGCCTTATAAAATAAATAAAGATAAAACAGAACGATGGCTTTTTTTTAAAAAAACTTGTAAAGCTTTTATTGAACTCAACGCGGTAAAACACATCATTGACAGCCTAACTGACCATAATCATGAGGCGGACAGTGATAAGCTTTTGAATCGTCAAAAAATTAGTAATTCAGTTAAAAAAAAAGCAGCAAATAGTCTTTCAGAAAGTCCATTCAAACTCATAAATGAAGAGTTAAAAACTAATTATGTTCCAGATTCAAACACTGATGATGTTACTTGCATTCGCAATAACATGAGCCATGCACGAAAATCACTAGTACCACAATTGCCGACAAATTTGTCAGACGTGCATGATGCCCTAGACAGTATTAAAATCGAGAACATTGGAAAAGAAAACTTTTTGATTGTAAATGATAGAAAAGAAAAGATTGTTATGTTTTCTACCATTTTTAATTTAACTTTTTTGTGTAAACTTGCCATCATTTTTGTTGATGGAACGTTTTATAGCTGTCCTGAACAATTTGGTCAAATATTTTCGATTCTCGGGCTGCATGGCAATTCATATATGGTTTTGGCTACCTTCATACTTCTTGACAAAAAAAAAAATCCCACGCTACTGCATTTGCTCATTTAGCTTCAGAATGTAAAAAACTTATTTTACCTGCCTTCAATCCACAAATAATTTCTCTTAGGTCAAAGTTGGTGGAGAAAAATTCAAGAGCTCGGATTAGCTAAAGAATATAAAGACGAAAAATCAGAAATAGGTTCTTTTTTGAAAAACTTGTTTGGCCTTGCATTTTTAAATCCTTCTGATGGAGTTGAATGTTTTAATGCAGACCTTGAGGCCATCCAACCATTAGACAGTAGAGTTCAAAAGTTTTGTGATTATATTTCAAAAACTTATATTCAGAGTGGTTCAATTTTTCAACCTGAAATCTGGGCTAAATATTCTCCAACAATAACGCGAACAACAAATAGTTGTGAGGCTTACCATTCAAAATTAAATGCTTTGTTTAGAAGTGTTAACCCAAACGTTTATATTTTGGTCGAAGCTTCGTTAGAAGTTCAAACAAGTACCTACATAAAAATGAAAAGCAGAGGAAAAAAGAGAAAAGAAAATATAGAAAAAGAGCAATCTCTTTTAATTTGACGACTATTTGTAATATTCAATAGGATTGTAGTAGTATAAAATAAAGTGAAATAAATATTGTAGAAGCGTAAGGGAAATATGTTGCTAATCGTATTATTTATTTCACTTAAGTCGAGTTAATATTCATATTATAATAATGTTATAAGAATAAGTGTTATTGACAATACATATTTCCCAAAAATGTTTAAATACGCCAGTATCAAGTATAAGTAGATACGTAGAAAATGCTGCCAGTCCTAAGCCTGGAAAAAGTGTGAAGGGAAATTTCGGGGGAAAAAGGGGACGAAGGGAATAAAGGAAGTCTCAAGTGGAGAGGGAAAGAAGGATCGGAGGGGAAAGGTCCCTGGCACTGATCCGAGCCCGCAACGCGAAGAATGCCCCCCGTGGATTTTGACCGTGGACCGCAACTCGAGTGCAGCCACGAATCATTGGTTAGAGAAATCTTACTTTCTGTTGCAACTTTGTTCTCGTTCGTCGATGGCGCTAGAGAGGGGTAGAACTCAGGGATATAAATATGACTGTAAGGCCCGAAAGCGTCAGAATCTGAATTTGAATTCCAAGCATAACGATAAATTCTTGTACAATAAATTAATCCTTTTTCTGATAATAAAACAGTCAATAGTCAATTTCCGAAACATATTAATTGTTTTTATCTACGGAAACTACCTAAATTCTCTTGATATTGGTTTTAACCAATCCTGGACAGGATCAAGAACTCAGCCAGCCTACTTTTCAACCAATCCACGATGGGTTCCTGAGGAGGTGAATCAGCAGAGAAAATCCGGGCATAACATCCGAAATATTTTTCCAAACATCAATTTTTTAACTCCTTGCAATTAATCTAGAATTGTTTAGTACATGATTCAATATGCCGGAAGAGAAAATTACAACCCGGCAAAATATGCCGGACGAGGAAATTGAAATCCGGCATATTTTACCGGAACAGAATACACAACCTTTATTGAAACGATATAAAATTTTCAGACTAACTGAGGATAACATTTAATGCAAAATAAGGAACAAATATTAATGTAATCACGATAAATGAAATTTTTACTCAGTTTTGCAATATATAAACAAGCAATCTCAGGCCGAGGTAAAGAAATAAATTTTATATTTATTTGACATCATAGTGTTGCATAATGTAGAAGAGTTCGCATTTTGGACAACATCGAGTGCGAGGCACAAGAGAGGTGATGAGAATGTATCATTTAAAGCCGGAGGAGCTTCAGCAATAGAGCATTCACAATCACAAAATTACAGTTGTCGATGATTTGAAATTTAATTTTGATAGGTCTGTGCACAAGTGGGGGAAGTACAAAGACCGAGCGCGCAGCGCGAGGTAAATACATTATCGAGCGTGCATAGCGCACGATGAGAATGTACCCGCCCAGCGGGTACATTTTTTTGGAAAGAATTCGTCTTATTCCATATGTTTTCAAGAAACTTCCTCTATTTCTAGTTTTCCGCTTAAAGCGAACTGAATCAATAAAGCCCAATCAGATAATCCAAGAATTTTTCGTTGAAAGTTAATTCTATTCAATTGAAAAGTCTACTATTACATTTTTGCTTCAGAATTCATCTCTTTTGGTTAAAAATTCAATTATTTCGTTGGAGATTGAACTATTTTGATGGAAATTCGTTTTTTCCCGTTGAAAATAATTTTTGTAACAAAAATTTTACAAATCCATTTTTGGCTGAAAATTGGTCGTTTTTAGTTAAAAATTCAACTATAAAATTTTTCATTGGCAATTCATTTTTTGTTTGTTTGAAAGTTTGACTGTTTAGTTTAAAGTTGAACTAATTTTTTCAACACTCATTTTATTGGTATTGTTTTTTGGCTTGAAGATTCGTCTGTTTGATTAAGGCTGCAACCAAACTGTTTGTGGTTGAAGTTAATTTTTTAATAAAATTTTCAGGGAATGTGTGAATTGACTACAAATGTCTTTTCGATGACTCTTTGCTATAATACTTCACCAACTGACAACAATTATTGATTGTTTGAGCAACTTATCGTACTTAAATAACGTAAAAGGTATAAGATGACATACTTCAAACCAAATAAAAAGACCTTGATAATGTTGAGAAGATCCTTTAATCATCGACGTTTCGAGAGTAAAATGCTCTCCTCTTCAGGAAAACAGCAATCCAAGTCATATAGAAGTCCTTTTTTTTCTAAAAAATTGGCAGAAGCCAAAATGTCGGAGTCAATAAAGATTCAAGCTTTTACGAGATTCTATCTCAATTTAGTTCTGCGAAGAAAAAAATAAGATTGTAAATGAAGAGAATGAGAAACCATTTCATATACATAACGAAACATATACGAATTGAAAAGTAAGGTTGAGAGAATGGTTAATAATTGTGAAATTATTTACCTGAGCTTTTAATATTTTAACTTTAAGGGGGGGGGGGGGCGGACAAGTAAGTAGCCGATTTTTTTTTTTTTGCATTTTCTTATAGTAAAACATTTCAAGAATGTGACTCTCGCGCACCTACGACAATGTTCAGAGAAGAAGCGTGCAGCACCGTGAGTGGTGATATACCTTGTACACAAGAACAAGGCTTTATCTAGGGTTTCCTTTGCTTTTTGTTATTTGGAAAGCGATTTGCTCCTTTATTTGTACACCCAAATGCCACATGCAGACCTGGCATTTCGAAAATAGTGCTTGAAGCAATCACCTCAAAGCTGCGTTATGAAGGACTGATATAATTCGAATAGCAGACGCTACTACCGTTGGTACCGTCGACGTGTGTATCACAACGCGCACTAGCGACCCTAGCGGCCGCAAGTGTCAGTCGCCGTCCCCATACGGACCGCTCGGCGCGGCGGTCGTTTCGCTCCCTTTTTTGTTATTCGTTCAGTCGAGCAGACGCAGCGCAGTGATTTTGTAATATTATTCTCTAGTTTTCTCTGTAAATTTTGATTGAAATGCCGAGAACATCGAAAGTTTCAAGAGACAATCGCTCAAAACTTCAAACGCGTTTTTCTCGAAACTGCTTTTTTAAAAGTCCGTGCCCACTGTCATTCAAAAACTACTGCACCGATTCTTTTCAAATTTGGCACACACTTTTTCCATATAAAATAGCTCCCCCCAACGATCTTTTTTATTTTTTTTTTCTAAAAACAAAAAAAGTACAACCACAAAATGGCCGAATTTTTCGTAAAATATCGCCATTTTTGCTTAAAATGACCACCAAAAATGTGGAAAAAAAAACTCATACACATCGTTGGGGGGAGGGAAAACATGTATTTTAACGAAATATTTTTACTTTTTTAATTCAGTGAATTCTACGATGAGATACAGTTGGCACCGCAAATCATATTTTTGAAAAGGCGTTTCCGGAAATGCTCTGTCATTGGCTTATTTCTTGCTATTTTCTTACAGAAAAATAACTGAATTTTTGTTTAAAATGATGCCTTATAATATAAAAATTATCTGAGTAAATTTACCTTAATCATATTTCTGAAAAAAATTCACAAAAAAGTGTGTTTTTTACGCTCCAGACCCCCCCCCCCCCCCTTAAGATGTTAAAAAGTAGTAAGGTCCATTATTATCTCACCACGGACAATATTAAAAAAATGTATTTAAAGAATTTTCTTTTTAAATTTGAAATGGAAGATTGCACAAACGTACTGCTCCATGGTAAGGTTTAACATCAAATGAATGCAGGTAAGAGCATGACGTAATAGAAACATAAAAGTGCAGTAACGTAGTACGTCCGAAATATCAGGTTCCTTAATCCTAATTAAAATTTTTTGTAATTTTGTCTTTATAAAGTCTAAGTAACAAATTATTGGTAGAACAATTAATTAATATCAAATTACCAACTAATAGAATTGTAACAATAATAATGAAATGATGATTATATTAATTGTTTTACCAATAATTTGATACTTAGACTTTATAAAGGAAGATAAAAGCAACTGCAGTAATTACAGAGGTATCAGCCTACTAAGTACCGTAAGTAAAATCAGATCTGGTAAAATATACTCAAAAATACTTATTCGTAGGGTAATGGAAATTACAGAAGAGAAGATATGGGAAGTCCAAAGTGGTTTCATGCCAGGAAGATCATGTACAGATCAGATATTTAGCCTAAGACAGATCACAGAAAAAAGCTTGAGATTAGGAAAGAAAGTTTTCTGTGCATTTATTAACCTAGAAAAAGCATTCGACACGGTAAATAGAAGTAAACTTTGGGAAGTCCTTAAAGAGTATGGAGTGAATGGAGGGCTCCTACAAGCAATAAAAACAATATATACAGGTAGTAAAGCGAGTGTAAGGGTAAATGGGAAAAAGAGTGAATGGTTCGATATTATGCAAGGCGTGAAACAAGGAAGCGTTATGTCCTCGTGGCTATTTATCATATTCATGGATAAGTGTCTTAGAACTGCCCTCTTCGACGAAAAAGGTGTAGATCTCGAAACCGTCAAGGTACGTGGGTTCGCTTTCGCAGATGACAAGCTTGTTATGGCAGAATCAGTCGAAGACTTGCAAAGAATGTTGAATAAACTTAATACAAGCATGAAGAACATGGACCTCAAAATTAACGTGAATAAAACGAAAGTCATGGTGTTTGAGGGAAAAAGTGAGAAAACAATATGCAACATAGTCCTAAATGATGAGAAATTAGAACGAGTTGACAAGTACGTATATCTAGGTAGTCTATTCACTAACGACGGAAAAATAGATGGGGAATTAGATAGGCGCATAAATAAGGGTAAGCAGGTTATCGGTAGAGCAGGGTCCATCCTCACAAATAAAAACATATCAAAAAAAGCTAAAATGGCCATACATAACTCTATTTTCGTACCGACTGTACGATACGATAGCGAGACATGGACCTGTCAAGAAAAGGACAGGAGTAAAATCAACGCGATCGGCATGAAACCTCTGCGCATAATATGCGGGAAAACACTGATGGACAAAGTACGAAACGAGACAATCCTCAAAAAATGTGGTACAGGGGAGACACTAGTTGACATATGGGAAAGAAATCAGCTAAGGTGGTTCGGACATCTTGAAAGAATGAAAGATGAACGACTGACCAAGCAAGTGTATAAAGGTAAAGTAAATGGCAGAATGCCCAGAGGTAGACTGCCGAAAGAATGGTTAGAATCTGTGAATGAGACACTAATATGAAGAGACATAAGAAGCCATAGCAATACAAGAGCCTGCATGAAAAAATGCATGGACGTGAATGAAGCTAGAGTAGTATGCCAGGACAGAAATGTGTGGCGACAAATAGTTTATAAACAGAGTGACAATAGAGTGAATGATGCCTGAAACAAAGACCTTGGATACTAATGGGCCCAAGTGGGGAACCATACATAACAATTTTGTGAGGCTCCTCACTTGGGGTGATCGCTAGAGAGATTGATCAGCAACCTGGGTCGGAGCAGTGTTGCGGAGTGAACGTGTCATTTATATATATAACACGAGAACTCCAGATCAATCTAAAACATCTATAGATAACACCTACATACCCATCCACCCTATACCCATATACCGATCAACCTCATACCTATATACCTATTTCACTACTTTCCAACCGAGCAAGTCACGCCTACCCCGGAAGGGAAAAGGCTGCACTTTTATGTTTCTATTACGCCATGCTCTTACCTGCATTCACTTGATGTTAAACCTTACCATGGAACAGAACGTTTGTGCTATCTTCCATTTCAAATTAAAAAAAAAAATCTTTGAATAAATTTTTTAAATATTGTCCGTAATGGGATGATAATTGACCTTACTACTTTTCAACATCTTAAAGTTGAAATATGAAAAGCTCAGGTAAATAATTTCACAATTTTTAATCATTCTCTCAACCTTACTTTTCAATTCGTATATGTTTCGTTATGTAGATGAAATGGTTTCTCATTCTCTTCATTTACAATCTTATTTTTTTCTTCACAGAACTAATTTGAGATAGAATCTTGTAAGAGCATGATTTTTCATTGACTACGATATTTTGGCTTCAGCCAATTTAAAAAAAAAGGACTTTTATATGACTTGAATTGCTGTTTTCCTGTAGAAGAGAACATTTTCATCTCGAGACGTCAATGATTAAAGGATCTTCTCAACATTATCAAAATCCTTTTATTTAGTTTTAAGTATGTCATCCTATACCTTTTACGTTATTTTAGTATTTATTTACGCAGACGCATAGCATCGAAATCTAACTTTTACCATCTATTAATAAGAATTTATTGTAATAAAACCTTATTTGCCCTCACATTTTACACCATGAATCTGAATTTGTTTACAAAGTAATACACATTTTAAAAAAATTATTTTCTATCCCTAGAAATTATTTCTAGATAGTTTTAGCACAGACATAAGACCTTCTTTGATCAATCTAAAAATCTTCAATGAAATGGAACTTCTGAAAGTAAGGGTTAAACGAGAAAGAAGTAAAAGTATACTGACAAGGAAATAGAGAAAGATATAGATAGAAACAGATATAGCTGGATAGAAAAGAGCTAGAATAAAGTAAAGCTGTATAAACAATTCACAGAATGTGGATGGACGAGGGATAGGCTAAGATAAATAAATCAAGGAGTAAGCGAACAAAACATAAATCCATTCAAGATGATTCCTCAATAATTAGAAAAATGCTGTATTGAAAAAAACCGGAGATAAAAGAGGAATTAAAGTAAGATCATGTAGATTGAACCACTTAGCTGTTTATCCAATATTATTGAATTATTAAATCTATTAGCTTGGACAAACACAAATTTTATGAGTTTATATATTTTGAAGATTACTGCATTTTAAAGCGCAAGTTTGATGGGATAAATTTTTTTTGCGTACCAAGGGCCAATAATCATATTTCTCGAGTCTTGAAAATGCTAAAATCATGCATAATTCATTTTGTAGTTGTTGTTGAAATAATGGATTTATTATGTTTTGTTTGCTTACTATTTACTTTTCCTTATCCAATACTATCTTAGAGGTCGAAAATTATTAAAAGTGAGAGAACCCTACTAAAAAAAAAGTCAGGAATCGTCAGAAAAAAAGTCAGGACTTCTGACTATTTCTGACCACTTTTGTTAAATTTCTCGACAGAAATCGTCAGGAAAAGTCAGAATTCGTGAGAAATGTTCAGAAATCGTCAGAGCTTGGGTTCGAAGGATAATCCTTTTATTAGGGGTTCAAGAATGGAATGTCATAAAACCTAATCCCTTTTATATTTCCCAGATTATTTATATTATTTATTTATGTTTATTCATGCATATTCTCTTTCTGCTTATAATTAATTAATAATATTTATATATCTAATGACTCTGAACGTGAATCTGAAAATTTTGTCCGTTTTGACGTATCTCTTTCTCTTTACAAGATACATTATATTTGATCTAATTTTAAATTTTTTAGAAAAATTTTTAGGTATCTGAAATCGTCGAAACCCGTAGATTCTGAATTTCTAACTTTTGAATCTGTATATGCAACATTGAAAAAAAAAATTATTTTCAATTTTTAATCCTTTTGGGTTGCCTACCTGCGGTCCTAGCCGATGAGCTACCTGATGGGATGTGAATTAGCATATCTTCAGAAATCGTCAGACTCGTCAGGAATGGTCAGGATGTTCAGGAATCGTCAGAACTTCTGACCATTCGTGACGATTCCTGACTTTTTTTTTAGTAGGGAATTTCTATCATTTTGCTTCCAGCAGGGAAGAATTAGTCTACAAATTGTGAAGAAGCATAATATTGCTCAATCAAATAGTTCTTCGTGGTACTGGACGCAATTAGCTAACAGAAGAAGACTGAAACTACTGAAATTATAAGTTTTCCTGGTGCTAATAAGGTATAGGAACAAATTAACGGTTGTGAAACATTTGACGAGGAAAAAATGGATTTATTTGAACCTGAAGAATTACTATGTATTTTCCTGAGTTAAGGACATTGAGTATAATATTAACTAGGAGCCTGAAGCACACAAAAATTAAAACTAAGTAACAAAATAGTGAAGATAGGAAAAATTTAGTCTTCGAAATATACAATAGGAGCGTACTCGAAGATTGTTCCCTTTACCTATGTATTCTAACATTAGAAAATCTATTGTTCTTATAAAAATATAATTTCCTAAAATGTTTCAATAATTATGATTCATATATTGTAACACAAGTAAGAAAAGTTAGAAATACTAGTAAGGAAGTTAGTTGCATTTATATTGTACCTACTATTTATTATAACACATCACACATAAACCTAAATGCAAGTATAACCTTTATAATAATAAGTGTAACTTTTCTATCTCAATTATATTATTGGAATCAAAACCATTAAAAAATTTCAAAACAATTTTATTTTTATGAGAAAATATATGCACTATGTATGTGATAAGAATGAAGAAAGGCAATACAAATTTTATATTGATAAAAATTTGTCTTTTCATTAAGGCTCATGTAGTGGGTATTCCAACCTACAAAACCGAAAGGATGTCAGGGGGCAATTTTTTTCCCCACAGGAAGCACATATCCATATTTGAGGGGGAAAGTCC